>CAAKHD010002491.1:1105-13321 GCA_901007705.1 Fistularia tabacaria
CCCCCCAGTCACATGCTAAGCCCCTGTCCACCGTGACAGGAACATTGTGACTCGCTCCCGCGAGGTCGGACTGGGTGAAACATGACGCCCGTCTGAGGGTATCTGGTTACCGATGGGCGAGTTCCTCTTCCTCGGACTGCTGTGTTCGCTCAACCGGGAGATAAGCAGCAGAGCGCTAACACTCGCCCATCTCCGCACCTCAGATAAGAGATGAACGTCTTCTTCTTTTTCTCTTTTCAAAGAACCGTCTCACTCATGCAAACACTTCCACTTAAACATTAAAGTGCTTTAAGTGCATAAAAGAAAAATAAATCACTTATTTCCTCCTTATTCCTTGTCGTGTCACAATTATGTTAGAATAGATGTTGTAAAAATAATCTTAATATTATGTTTAATGGAATATAAACAAAAACATCCTCACTGTTCATCTAATTGCGAGCAGCTATTTCAGACCTAAGCTACTGTGACTCTCTGGTGGACAAAGTGGGTAGTACAAGGAAAGCCACCACAGCTGTGCAACCAACACAAATCGCCGTGCGTTGCACAGAAGGTATGGAATTGATTTGAACTCGTTCTTTGCTAAACCCGGGGTTAAGATCTGCTATTTAGGGCCTCGTATATCCACCGTACTAAACGGCTAACGCGGAAAATTTAAGAATTCCAGCACACGCGGCGTGGCAGGAGGAGGATTGGCAATGGTCGCATCACGGGGTGGAACTCGCCTGCAGGCATCATCATTTGATCACGTGGTGCAATGGTGAGCAACACCAGCGCTCCTCGGCGTCCCCGCGACCCAGCCACGAGGAGATACAACGTGGCAAAAAAGGAGAACGCTGGCTATCAGGATCATCTCAAAACCCCCACGGTGTGGGGTACAGAAGGCCTTTCACGCTTTGGAGGATCCAGGAGGTAATCCAGGGTGGGTTTCCACAGATCAGATGCACATTCACATGAATCGTATATTTCTTCGTGAGTGGACAAATGATGCGTTTATAAATGCAGAGGCATGATGACGATACTCACTGCACCTGTGCATCTTCAACTATAATAACATGAATACTTGAATATGTGCAGGAATTGACTAGCTTAGCGTTGAATGCGCAGGTCTGTTTATAAACAGTTTTATGCTTTATATACAGAAGGGGGTCCCAGCTGCATCTCTCCATCGGTCTGGGAGTCCTCGTCCTGGAAAAATGCATCAACCTTGATTTAACCAGGTAAAGAAACCTATAGAGATCAGAATCTCTTTGGCAAGAATAACCTGGCCAGCAAAACCCCAGTCTTAAAAACAGAAGGAACCCTGTAGCCTATAAGAAATACTCCATGCTGAAGGGGTAGCAAAGGTGAAAACTATTTTTCCCAATTCCGTTCTTACCCGAAAAAAAATAGACAAAACAAATGTGGGACAAGAACGCAAGGCATCGCAGCTGCTCGTTCCCTGCGACAAAGAACACAAATGTGGCGGAGTCAAGTAAAAGAACCTGATACGTTGGGGTCAGCCTGTTCGCGAAGGCAAGGTCAACCTCGTGTACGCAGGCGTGGGTGACACGACTACAGCCAGTGACAAATCTCAGTGCTGATTGAAAAACAGTGTCCAAGGACTCGAGACGTTTGGATGATGGAGTCAAATAGAGCACGTCCCCGTGGTCAAGAATGGGCAAGTAGGTCGTGGTCACTAACTTCATTCTGACCCTGAGAGAGAACCAGGTTCTATTCATGAAGTAGAACCTAAGCTTCAACCAAAGTTTATTGACCAAAGTATTGATGTGGTCTTTAAATGACAGCCCCTAAACCGAGATAAAACCCAAGTATTTTTGATTTAGAACCTGCTCTATTTGTTTTCCTTTTGATGTTACAATACTCGTAATGTTCTGCGGTAGCACCTTTACATCAGGGAAAACCATGATTCTTGGTTTTATCTGTGTTTAAAACCAATTTAAGATTACATAAATGAGACTGGATAACATTGAAAAAGCAGCTTGTAAAAGCTCAAAAACCTGAGTGAGTGAGGTTGAACAGCAAAATATAATGGTGTTGTCTGCATAAAAATGATACAATGCATTGGACAAGTTATTACAGAGACTGTTAATGTAGATTGAAAATAAAATCCCAGGGTCCCAGGTCTTCATGAACCTATTGTATGCTTTTGGAACATGTGGAGAACCTGTGCAGAGCATGACTCCACACAGATGCAATACACATTATTCATTATTAATATTGTAGCAACCCTGGAATAAGAGGCTGTTGACCTGTCACTCTCTGGCCCTTTGCTTGTGACTGGACTGCAGTGTCATATAGTATGTGGTCCGGTGTTTGGCGGGAAATTCGAGAAGGTAGAGGGAGTGAGGTGGAGCGTGGAGCCAAGTAAGGTTGTATCACGAGGAGTTGTTGGGAAAAAAGCGGCGGCATCTGGAGCGAAAGCGTCGTTATAGACGTCTTCATTGAAGCGTTCGACTCAATAAACCATCAGTTTATGTTCAAAACTATACACAGTTTGGGTTTTGGGAGCAGAATTTTGAGTGCAGTCAATGCTATATGAAGATCGCTCCAGCACTATTGGACTGGCTCATGGTCGAACCCCGAGATTTAACATTAATCGTGGCATAAGACAAGGTTGTCCGCTCAGTCCCTTTTTGTTCATTCTTGTCACTCAAATTATGGCTACACATATCAAAAAAGGATTATTTAATGGCACAATGGCAGCAGGAAGAGAATTTAAATTTTCCCCAACATGCAGATGATACAACAACTGTATTTTTATTCAATAAACATGAGGTTGACAAAGCGGTAAAGTGCATAGAAACGTTTTCAAAAATATCTGGACTAAAAATGAATGTCTGTCTTATAGAATGCAACCTATTGGAGGTAAATCGTATTCCTGTCAAAGATATGGTCACATATTTTGGTATCGACACTAATAAAAATGAAAAATCCCGCAACGACTTAAACTCTGATCCTATAATTGGACAAATCACAAAAAAGCTTAATATGTGGCTAATGAGGGATCTCTAATTGATCGGTCGAGTTTTACTGTCCAAAACAGAGGGAATATCGTGAGCTGTTTCTGTGTCCTTGACTTTAGGAATGTTGAATATAATATACAAAAAACTGGATAAGATTTGAATAAACTGCATACGAAACAGAGGTCTGGGGATTCTAAGTTGTGAAACATTAAATAATACCTTTAAAATTAAATGGTTGAAAATACAAATTAATGAAGAAGATAATATTTAGCATGCTTTCCTTAAATCAATTTTCAATTCATTTGGAGGAGTCAAATTCTTGTTAAAATGTGACTATAATCCTGATAAATTACCTGTGAAATCAGCAAATTTTCACAAGCAGGGTCTGCTGGCATGGTAGACGTTGTACAAACATAATTTTTCACCTGCAAATTATTACATTTGGAATAACAGGAGTATTCATTATAAAAGTAAATTGTGATGTTATAAAAGCTGGGTAGATAATGGTATCATTCTAGTTTTACAGCTCATGAAGACTAATGGGCTATTGTTAGTATGTAACAATTTATTGCCAAATTTGGTATTGCAATGACACCAAAAGAATATGACATCATCTTTAATGTATCCCAAGGAATGTCTTGTAACTACTTATTAGCTTAACAACTGAGCGTCATATGCCAATTCTGAACAAGATTTTTGGGGGAAGTGTTGATGTTAAAAAGCCAAATGTCCAAATGAATACATTCGAAATGTTTTGGTGGGTAAAACTGTTCCTATGGCTAACGTTTTATGGTCTTTTCTATGTAATGATTTAGATTTGGAATAAAATATGGCTAATTGATAGTAAATTCTGTCTAAACAATAAGATTAGGGAAGTATCTTACAAAATCACACATGAAATATATATCCAGCAAAGAAAAACAACATTAGAATGATTTAAAATTGATATTGATGACTCCTGTCCAGTGTTTTGTGTGGACTGCATGAAGAATCTATTGTACATTTATTTTACTATTACTTGTACTCACAAATATTTTGGTCAAGCCTTGATTGAGTGAAAAATTGGATTCTCACTGCAGCTGCAGGATAAAGATATTTTTCTTTACTATGAACACTGCACGAAGGGAAAGGACTTCATTTTTTTTGTACAACTTGTTCAACTTTTGGGACGATTTCAGATTCACAAAAGAAAATGGACTCATAGCAAACCAAACCTTTCTAAAGAAAAAGTATCAATGCAGCATCTTTATAAACAGACTTCAAAACCCAAAGGCAGTTAAAACGAACTTTATTTTGGAAAAAAATGTTTAATAGTTGTGTGTGTGTCTTTACGTGCATAGAAAGTATTTTCATTATACTCTTTCTATTGCAAGGAGGAGTTGTTGGGAATAAAGCGATGAGTGAACGCCTCACTGCAGACGTTTTCATTAAAGCGTTACAACATAAAAGCAGTTCGATTGTGCTCAAATAAATACAAAATATAAGAGTATTGTTTTCTCGAGAATTAGTTCAATGAATTACGAAGGGCTCTTATTTTGAAAGCCTCTGGCCGGATGTGATCGTGAGTCTGCTTCCGGTAACGGCGCCATCGCTCGGCTCTTATTTTGAAAACGCCTGGCCGGATGTGCGGGCCGTGACGCCAGCCGGCAGCCGGCGACGATGCAGCATCGAGCTGTCGCCAGTGTCGGGTCGGCCGTTGACGGTCCCAGCCTCACCCTCCGCCCTCAGGTGAGCCAACCGCATCCGACTCGGTGTCAACCGGGCCCCCGCCGGGGAAGGCGTCCCGAAACACGGGCTATTCGCTCGACCGGTGTCGCCGGGTAATTTAGCTTTAGGTGAGCTAGCTTAACTTCGGCTGTTAGATACCAGTCCGGGAGCGGGCATGCGCAGACGGCTCAACAGCTCGCGACGCTTTTTGCAAACCATAACTATCCTGGCTAGTGCTAGTCACTGAGGCCGTGGGTTAGCACACAATGTAAACAGGACTTACAGCGTAAAATATTGAAATGAAATTCGAATTAAGTAAGAAATTATGTCACTCACTGCCATCAGTATTTGTCATCTATTTAATTCTGAAATGTTTCTACACATTAGACATTGGAATACACCTGCACGCCTGCTCGCTTCCTCAACATAAACACAAACATTTAAAAATCCTGCTCCATCACTACACTGCACAGTGTCTGAATGACAAATTTCCATCTGTTGGGGCAGTAATGTGTTAAAACTTTTGCCCCATTTAGCAGCAGTATCACCGTTCGACTTTGCCCCCGCTGCAGCTTTGCACTCAAGGTGCATGCCCGGGGCTGCAAGAACAAGAACAAAGTTCTTTTACTGCCCGTGAAGTTTCATTAATTTGGTGAGAAACTGGGGTGCATAACTATGCATTGTGGGGATCTGACAGAAACAACAATAACGCAGTGACAGATCTGTGACAGTTGTGTTTGCATGGAGCCGCTGCAGTGAGAGTGGACAGCACTGTGATCTGCTTCCTAGCACTGCTCTTCTTCATTGGTACAGGCCATTTGGCCTTTGCCAATGTATCACGAAGGTGTCACCATCTTTTGCCACATAATCCTCGGGCACCTCTTTCCTAGAATTACTGGCCACGTATGCTACATACGTTTTAATCCTCTCATCCTCATAACTATCCACGGAACCATGGAATGGTGGGAATGACAGGAATTCTGCTTTTCTGCGTTGTCCAAAATCACACAATAGTTATTGGGCACCCTGGGAGAAAGAAGTTCTGCTCAGATGGTTTGAACACAATGACGTCACTTGCAGCCCTGGGCGCCAAAAGAAAGTTCTCACGCCACGGATGATGTAAATGCCCTCACTATCCCTGCGTCCTGAAGTTTTTCATGCAGTTTTCATTCCTTTTGCACTAGGAGCTGCGTTTTGACACAGGTAAGGTGAAACCCTGTTATGTAAGGCCGGTTGTAGACTATGAGCCAACAGTTCAGTGACCCTCAAACCCAGCCTTCTTGCATGCACTGCAACCGCAGCTAACCCATTCGCAAACTCCATGGAGAATGACCTCGGGCCTCGAAATAAGCCGAATGGAGTGTTCTGCTACCTCCTTTTTAATTTGTCGTGTACTGTTGAAATCGGGCATTATTTCTTTTTCTACTTTTAGATTTGCACTTACACACAGAGGAGGATGTCTGAGACGGTGAGTAACCCCTTCCAACATATAGTGGAGCCTCTGGATTCCAAGGATCCCAATCAGCAGTTCTTCAATCTTTCCAAGCTTGGAGACCCCAGATATGGTAATATATCTTCCCAAAACGTAAATAAGCAAAGAAATTATAAGATAAGGGTTTCATTTTCCCGAGAGGTCAACTGTCCGTCCCTTCTATAGACCGCTTACCATTCTCCATCCGGGTCCTGCTGGAATCTGCTATCCGGAACTGTGACGAGTTTCTCGTGAAGCGCTCGGATGTGGAGAGCATCCTCAACTGGAAGCAGACCCAGACTCAGAGTGTGGAGGTACCGTTCAGGCCAGCACGCGTCATCCTCCAGGACTTCACGTATGTTGTCTCAACTCGTTTCCCAGCAACTTGTTGTTTAGAAAAAGCCATCACACAGCGCATCAAGGTTTAGTGTATAGGCTAGGGATCTAGTTTGAAAGGCTTAATAAAAGTCTTAGAAAAGTGAACTTGAGAAGGAATGTAAGAAGTTGTCTGTTAGGATGCACTGATTGGCCCAGTAGCCTCAGTACAGGCACTTCCTCACACATGCCTCAGGGTGGAATTTATTTTTAAGCTTTGGAATTTCATCATCTGGAGGCATATTTTTGGAGAAGGTACTGACTAATTAACCTCACAAGCAAAGGGTTATGACAATAGTTTGTAGGTGGTCCATTCCCCATTATCCATTATCCTTTTTTAAAGAGACATACAAAGCGGTTGCATATTTTCCGACCTGAGAACTGCCCAGTCGTTAGGCTTAGCACGTTTGGCAGGCTCAGCTTGCTAGTTTGCTTGGCAGAGTTGTGTGTTCGCGAGCCGGTGTGGGTGTACTGCTTGTCGAAAGCTGAAAAACCCCAAAGACACTGCAGTACTAATGGTTACATCATGTCTGAAGCTATGTTGTGTGAGTGTGTGTGTGAGTGTGTGTGTGAGTGTGTGTGTGAGTGTGTGTGTGTGTGTGTGTGTGTGAGTGTGTGAGTGAGTGTGTGTGTGTGTGTGAGTTTGGAAACAGCTGTCTCGCTGCAAACATGTATACATGCTTTCATGGGTAGGGTGTGTTGAAAGGCTGAAATCGGCAGCAAACTGATAAATTGATAAATCTTAACGTTTCAACTAAACTTGCTTAATTTCTTGAAGATGGCTTCTTCAGAACTCTGAAACATCTTCAAGAGAATGAAGGAAGACCCGCGGCCACATTGAGATTCATCTTTTTCTTTTCCTTTTGGTTGTTCCGTTCAGGGGCCGGAGCAGATCACCTGCCTCTATCTAACCTTCACCTCTCACACCAGCCAACTTCTGTCTTCTGTCCCTCCAGCCATAAACCTTTTCCCTTGTGTTCCTCTAGACCTCCTGCCTCGCAGCTCCAACCTCAGTATCCTCCTACCAGGGTCACCACCATCCCTCCTCTGTCCATGTCCAAACCGTCTCAGTCTGACTTTATCTCCAGAACATCTAACATGTGGTGTACCTCTGAGGGACTCATCATGATCTCCTCCATCCTCCTCACTCCAAAAGAGGAACCTCCACATCTTCATTTCAGCTGCTTCCAGCTCTGCCTCCTGTCTTCTCTTCAGTGTCTCCAAAGCAGACAACATTCCTGCTCTCGCATCAGTTTTCTCCACCGTTTCTTTCACTCTGACTGAGACTCTTATCATCTCAAGACACTTTGCTTAACCTGTTCCAACCTGCTTCGACAAGTTTCTCCACTTTTTCTGCACACTCTCCATTGCTCTGGACTTTTGACCCTGGATACTTCAACTCCCTCACTGTCTTTGTCTCTACTCAAGATTTATCACCAGGGCTGAATCTGTAATGAGACTTCTCAGCTATCCTCCGGTTTACGTTCAAGTACCTTACGGGCCTTGCCATGCTTCATGGCACAGAAGGAAGCTTTTGCAGCCCATACATTCAATAGAATTGATCTTTAGAGATGACGCCACTGTTTTTTAACTGTACGTCAGTTGTAACTCATAACTCAGAGTTAATTGAAGTGCAAGATACGGTCAAACTGAACAACGACCTAACTTGTTTATTTTCTTCTGTAAATTCATCCGTTTTTTAAGTTTCTCTGCAATAATCAGTGTCTCACTGTCTGTTGTGAGTAGGTTCTTAACCCAGTTACTGTTTGTAGTGGTGTACCTGCTGTGGTGGATTTTGCTGCCATGCGTGACGCAGTGACGAAGCTAGGAGGGGACCCGGAGAAAATTAATCCCATCTGCCCAGCAGACCTGGTCATTGATCATTCTATCCAGGTCGACTATAACAGAGAGTAAGGCGAGACTGTCTATGTCTTCTATGGTGGCACCAGCAGCTTCTACATGCTTTAAATACATGTGTAATTAAAACATTTCCTTCTTGTCTGCAAGGTCTGACAGCCTCCAGAAAAACCAAGACCTGGAGTTTGACCGAAACAGAGAGAGATTTCAATTCCTTAAGGTAGAAAACGTTCTGATGGAAAGCCTTTGAATGTATAACCTTGATGTAAGAATGAAATGTGGTTGATGTGTTCTCCCCAGTGGGGGTCCAAAGCCTTCAGGAACATGCGCATCATTCCTCCCGGGTCAGGAATCGTTCATCAGGTCAACCTGGAGTATCTCGCCCAGGTGGTTTTTAACTACAATGGGTACTTCTACCCGGACAGCCTTGTGGGCACCGATTCACACACCACCATGATAGATGGACTGGGTGTTCTAGGCTGGGGTAAGTTCCTTTTCAACATGTTTTTTTTAATTCAATTTTTAGCCTTAACCCTACGCTGGAAAGAAAACAGAAAAAGTGGAAGTCACAGTAATCCATCCATCCTCTATCTCGTATCGTGGGGGCAGCAGCCTAAGCACAGAGACCCAGAATTCCCTCTCCCAAGCCACTTTGTCTAGCTCTTCCGGGGGAATCCCTTGGCATTCCCAGGCCAGCCCAGAAACATAGTCCCTCCAGCGTGTCCTAGGTCTTCCTGAGTCCGTGAACACCTCACCAGGGTGTCACCCAGATTAAGCCACCTCAGCTGACTCCTCGATGCATAGCAGCAGCAGTCCTATTCTGAGCTCCTCACAGATGACCGAGTTACTTACCCTATCTCTGGGGAAGATCTCCTTCTTTTGTTCACTACCCACAGCTCGTGACCAGAGGTGAAGAGAGGAATATAGCTAAATCGGTAAATATCGGCCCAGCTCCTTCACCACGACAGACCATTGCAGAGTCTTCATCACTGTTGAGAGTGCTGATCTCACACTCTATTCTTGAACAAGACTTAAAGATATTTAAAGTTCGGCGATTGGGAGGATCTCATCCCCTATTCGGAGAGGGCACTCTACCTTTTTCTGGTTGAGGAACATGGTCGCTGAATGGGAAGAGCTCATTCTCATCCCAACCGCTTCAGTGGGATTTGAAGATCGCGGTTGGATGAAACCAATAGAACTACATAATCTGCAAAACGAGAGACCATATCCTGAGTACACTAAACCGGATCTCCTCAACACCTACACTTCCGCCTAAAAATTCTGTCCCTAAAGGTTTAGAAGCAAATCGATGACAAAGGGTAGTCCTGGTGAAGTCCAACCCTCACTGGAAGCTAATCCAACCTACTGCCAGCAATGGGGACCAAATAGCCTTTATAAGGGGCTCTGGTGCCCCTCACTTCCAGAGAAATCTAAGAAATGTAAAGGCAAATAGTTTCTGTTCAGTATGCAATAATGTGCATGATGCACAAGGGATACAGCAATTGTCACGTGAGTTTCAGTATCCAAGTTGGAAATGGAAGAATAATCACATTTTTTTGATGGGAACATTTTATCAACAAATAAAACTAAGCTGCCTTTTCCAATCTACCTTCATCACTGGTAGACCTCTGCTTGGTCTCTCTGGTTTGGAAGCGAGTTACGATGTCACATTCACCTATCTTGGGAGTCTTGTTTACAAGTGATCATGCATTGGACAAGTGGATCGTCAGAAGCGCATCATCAGCACTCATGTGAGCGCTGCATCTTTGTGTTGTGGTGAAGAAGGACCCGAGTGTTTCTCTCACCCACAGTCTCAAACTCCCAGTCTTCACCAAAAGAACAAGGACTTGGTTAGAAGCTGCTAAAACGAGTAACATCCACAGGGAGACTGGTTTTAGCCTTAGAGAAATGACAAGGTCATCCGGGAGCTGCTCAGAGTAGAGCCGCTGCTCCAAAAGGAGACTGCTGAAGGGGTTTTAGCAGCAAGCAAGGATTGGCCCTGGGCACCTCTTGTTAGAGAGGATCTGGGCTCTCTCACCTTGTAGAATCCTTGTAACAGTGGCCCGAGTTCCTCACTGGGAACTTGACCTTGCCCTGAAAAAGCAGTGAAAATGAATACATGTTCGATTCCATCCTTTAGGACATCCGTATGTCTCATCATCTGTGTTCCACTTTGCCTTCCTGCCATTGCATCTGGCTTTTTTGTTTGTTTCGGTATGTCCCCCAGTCCATCTCCCAACTTCAGAATTCCATATGAATGCAGAGTTAGGCTGTGAACAGGGCGATGGGGAGTTAGACTCAATAGATCTGAGGGCTAACAATTAGAAAGACAAACTTTCACACAAGTGTGTTACCTAGTGAAAATTTCCAATTCAGCAAACCTTCTTGGTTTAAGGCTGTGGAGAGGACCTTGGGCCGAAGATACAACCTCAAAATGGTACGAACAAGCCTTGCACTAGGGTGTGGTTTGCTTCGTCAGAATGTCAAACTACAACTTTCCGTGACGGTGTTTCACGACTTTTGCACAACCTGGTCTTTAATCCTTTCACAAGTTTTTCATTTACGTGCACAGTTTCATCCATCTTGATTGGAATACCCATAATCATCGAAAGTAAAGCAACAATTCTTCCAAACAAAGGGATTTTTTTTTTCTTTTTTCCCAAGTCCTATCATCCATCCCCCCATTGGAGTCTTTCTCAGCTCTGATTCTCAGCTGATTCTCAGCTCTGTCTGCCACTCTGTTGGGACAAGAGACTACCATCTGGTGGTACGTGCTCTTCACTACAATACACCATCCATCAAGAAGGGCTTTTTTTATTGAAGACTATTTGGAATCATGCCATTGGGACTTCTTCGTATTGTCGTATCCCCTGCAACACTGCCCTTGTCCTACATTGGTTGCTCCATTTCGGTGCGTCATGATATATGATGCTGATTTCATATCAGAATGTTTCCCCTCATCTCATTTCCACAAGACCCAGTATTGCAGGAACAGACAGGCTCGTCCCACTGCCCTTTGCGGTGATAAATAACCATCTTTCTCTAGGGTAGCCCGGCTCTGCGCAAGACCTAATTACAGCAGGCCCTCATGCCTTTGCTGTCTGGCAGGCTGTGTACACCGAGCCAAGCTGGGAAATTCCTAGAAATTGAAAAGTAAACTGTGTAATTTAACCTTAACATAATCACCGGTTCTGTATACTGGTGTGCCGGGGAATCAGGCCAGAAACAGACTGATTGTCTAATGTTTGCTCTTGGAGCCATTCTGCCCAAATTGCTTGTAGTGCCAGAGACAAGGCTCTGTTACATGAGGAAGGAGAAAATTTAGACCAAAGTAATGTATAATAGCCCCCTCCTCAAACTGCTTAACCCAATTACTTTGCTGAAAGCTTTATCTGCATCCTCCCTTCCATTTGATTATGTTTGAGACAAGAAATGATTTAATAAATGGCCAGTTTGGAGGCGGATATTTACTGTGGTTTTGAAAAATCTGGGTTACGTTGATCTCCTTACTGTTTTTGTAGTGTTGTAGTGGCTGTTTACTTCATGGGCTGCATTGAGATGCGGTGATCAGCATCACAGCGAGAAGGTTACTGTTCATTCTTTGTGGAGCTGCCACGTTCTCCTCTCCATGCTCATGTGGGACCTCGCTGGATTCTCTGGCTTCCTGCCACAGACCAAAACCATTAAGTGAAGACTCTAAAGTTCTTGTGGCTGTGAGCCACTGGTTGGCTGCCACTGCCCTGGGATTGATAGATGTCCAGTCCCGGTTAAACCCAACCCCCCCCCCCCCCCCCCCCCCCCCCCCCCCCCACACACTCCATGCGCGGCCATCGCCTCCCCCCC
>CAAKHD010002491.1:13900-29250 GCA_901007705.1 Fistularia tabacaria
TGTACCATACAACCTGTATCCAACCACCTGGGGCAGCCAATAAGCATGGTCCTGCCCAAGGTGGTTGGATACAGGTTGTATGGTACACCAGACAAGTTAATCACCTCAACAGACATTGTCCTCACAGTGACCAAGGTAATGAGAGTGCCTGTGGCTTTTATTGCTCACTGTCTCATTGGTCATTGCTGATGTCTCGTTCTCTCACACACCATCCATTCAGCACCTCCGTCAGGTGGGCGTAGTGGGAAAGTTTGTGGAGTTCTTCGGCCCTGGTGTGGCTCAGCTGTCCATCGCCGACAGAGCCACCATTGCTAACATGTGTCCAGAATATGGAGCCACCGCGGCCTTTTTCCCCGTGGATGATGTCGGCATTGACTACCTCGAGCAAACTGGTACGTGCTCAACTTTAAAAGCAGGAAAACAATTTGGTTGACTACAGATTTGTTTTGTCTATCCAATCAAAAGTTTTATTTCTAAATACTAGTTTGATAATACCGTTCTTCTTTTTTTTTTGGTGTCAAATGTCACCTACGGAGTACACGGGTTTTACAGCTAGACTGATGTTGAAATTTGTTGGTTTGGTTTTTAGTCAATGGTTTGTCACCCGAGCTAGCAGGCTTGGCTAGCTTGCTGCTAACAGCTAGGAACCATAGAGGCAAGTATAGTCTGAGATAAGTAGCTTACACCGGCTAACAACAGTATCAAATTACCTTGTGGATAACAATGTCCTAACTTTCCTTGGAGTGAACAAAGCCATTCTGTGGCTCTTGGAGGTTGGAGCTGATGTGAGCACGTCCACCCAGCTTTATCCAGCCTGTACTTTTCAGGATTTGTTTGTGGTATTAAAAAGAGAACAAATAGTATGGAAGAATAAACATGAAGGGACTGGAAAAGTGTTACACAGAAGTCCACAGAGATCTGCTGTTATGTCATATGGACATGGCTCTGTGAAAGGTGAAGTCCTGTAAAAGTTATCGGAAATGTTTTGACACTTAAGCATGAGAGCAGTGGTGGAAAATGGTTAGATCAATAAAATGTAAACTTGTGAGTCACCTTTAGCCGTCTTTTTGTGATCTGAACTCTAACTATGATTGGAACATAGTTCAAGTGACTCCAGCCCACAAGGGTGCAGTAATGAACTTCCAACACTGGCTTCATCAATTAACCCACATGGCTTTCCAGAAGAACCTGCCCCTTCAATTCATGTGCTAATGGGAGACAATGTCCTTGGTCTGCTATGTGTGCTATGATTGTCAAGCATACCGAAGGTGGTGATCAACAACCGAGTAAAAGAAATGAAGCAATCCTGTCCATTAATTAAAAAAAAAAAATTAAGAATTTCAATGAATATAAGGCAGTTATTGAACACTTTATTGGCTATGTTCCCTCAATTTCGTCTACCAACTCAGCAAAGCCATTTTTTAAACACTGTCACTCTTTCTCTCTTCGTCTGCAGTACAAAGCAAATGGAAGTAGTCTCATTGTTGCATATTCTGCTATTCAGGGCGCGATGCCGAAAAGCTGTCCTACATTACAAAGTACCTGAAGGCGGTGGCCATGTTCAGAGACTACAACGATACCTCTCAGGATCCAGAGTTTACTCAGGTCAGTCATATTGTTATTAATTCCAAGCAGTCGTCTTTTAGCATTGTAAAGCAAAACATTACAATTTACGGGGGTACTGGGAATGCTGACGATGCACATCCTCTCAGGTCGTGGAATTGGATCTGGGTACAGTGGTTTCCTGTTGTAGCGGGCCCAAACGACCACAGGACAGGATCCCTGTCACTGACATGAAGAAAGACTTTGAAGCTTGCCTGGGCACAAAGGTAAGGCATCAACTAGCAAAAGGAAGGTAGATATAGAAGCGTTGGAAGACAAGATTTAATTGAAATTAATGTGACATTATTGTTTCTATTTTGTGATCTTTAACTAACATAATAATCTGTTAAAGGTCCATATCGTGCTAATTACATGACTGTATGGTCCCAAATTTCAGCTGTGTGACATACAATGACCTAACGTTAGATAAGTAAGTAGCATACTTCCTGATGTTATGGTAAGTTTGTGACAGTTGTGATGAAATTAGAATCAGCCATTCTCGCCTATTGTCATCATGCACAGTTTTAGAAAGTTTTGCCACTAACAGTCAGACTGTTAGCATTAGCTTATTTTAATTAGCTTATTTTAGCGATTAGCATTGCTCAAAACCCCATTCATTGTTCATCAGTTGTGGTTCCAACGGTTCCTTGGTAGGGGTCCCTTTTTGGTTAACAGAGATTTGCTGTGTAGCAGTAAGAATAGACATGTGATTGAATTCCAACTCTAACCTTTTTGATACAAAAAGCTGGCAAAAAATATCTGTATTTAAGTAACATATGTCTGTCCTATATGTCTATGTTTGACAATTCATTGTGGACTTCATCAGAAAAGTACTTTGAATGAGTCAAAACAACTTTTCATCTGACAACGATAGCAGTATATTTGTTACTCCACCATCTAAGGTGGATTATATGACCGTAAATTAAAAGGCCCTGGAGTAATAGCAGCTACTGTCGAGCAAGGGCGGGTGCTGACGCTAAAGGCACTGAATCAAGAACAGCCATCCATCTACAGCACACAGCATGAGTGAGATCACCTTGGCAAAGCTTTATTCACTACAGTAGAAACATGGGTCTTGTTTACTGCTGCTTTTAGCCTCTAGATGTTTTAAGTATTCTGAAATGAAAATGCCAATTGAAAAGCGTCAAGTAATTCGCTTCAACTGCTTCAAAGTGTGACACAGGCCTGAGCATCTACACAAATGTAACATGTTCACATTGTCCAAAATGAATTACAAGTCAGTTTAGGGCTAAAACCCCCAGGTTTCACTGCACATCCAATACCACCGGAGGGGAAAAATGTACCCGCTAATTCTTTGCATTGAAAATCATGCAAAGAATTAGCGGGTACATTTTTTGGTTTGTTTACTTATCATACCTCTATTTATCTCACAAAAACATGAATGCTGATAGCTTTTACGTGCTGTTGGTCCAGCAGACTCGGACAAAATGTTCTGGATTTCTTATCTTCTCGTGGCAGTCGCATTCCAAACCACCATCATTCCCAAGACATTCCAAACTGAGGGAGGGGCGACCTCAGGCTGATTTCAAAAACCTTTATTTCCGATGCAGTCTTTAAACACGTTTTATGGTATATTGATAACTTAGCTGCAGGTTAGGAAGGAATGATAGAAGATGTTTGCGATGCAGGAGAATAGCCTGGAAGTTAGCCAGGAATTGTATGAACTGTTGCTGCTGGATTTGACGATCGCGTGACTTAAATGAATGAGAGGCTTGGAGGAAAAAGTAGAGGTCGAGACGGCTTGCCTTTTCCAGGACACTCTGGATCTCCTTTAGATGAACCAGAACGTGAACCACAGCCTGGGACTTTGCTGTGTCCAGAGACTCCGCACCATTCATTGAACTTCTTCATCCCCGCATTGCCTCCTTTTCTTCACATCACAGTGCCGTTTATGATTTATGGACCAGCTCAACCACAATTGCCATAGCAACAAACTTTGTGCGAAAGGCACTGCATTCTCTATCAGGGTAAATTGTTCCTGCTGGAGCTTTTAGGTATAAACAGCATTTTGTTTTTCTTGCTTTATGTTGACAGTTTCTGGTAGCACAGGGCTACATACACACATGGATAAAATTGTTGGTATGAAAACCCACAATGATCACTGAAATCACGATAAACCAATAAAAGTAAAAATAAGTAAAAATTGACTGAAAATTAACCAATGACAAATCAGACATGGCTTTTGAATTGAGTTCTTCAACACAATACTTACAAAACAAAGTAATGAAACTGACCTGGATAAAAATGGTGGTACCCTTAACTTAATATTTAGTTGCACAACCTTTTGAGGGAATCACTGCAATTGAACAATTTCTGTAACTGTCACTGAGACTTCTGTACATGTAAACAGGTATTTTTACCCACTCCTGGATGAGCAATCTGCTCCAGTTGTCTGAGGTCTCAGGTTTGAAGGATGCCTTCTCCAAACGGCATGTTTCAGCTCCTTCCACAGATGTTCAATAAGATTTTGAACGGCCTTCTTGCTTTTAGTTGTGTGTTTTGGGTTGTTATCCTGTTGGAACACCCATGACCTGCAACTGAGACCAAGCTTTCTGACACGAGGCAGCACATTTCACTCCAGGATGCCTTAATAGTCTTGAGATTTCATTGTACCCTGCAAAGATTAAAGATATCCAAGATATCCTTGCTCTGGGGCAAAGCAGCCCCAGAACATAACCAAGCCTCCTCCATGTTTCAAACTAGGGGCAGTGTCCTTTTCTTGGTTTGCTTCATTTTTTGGTCTGCCTTGTGAGAAAGCTCCAGTTTTGTCTCATCTGTCCAAAGGACATTCTCCAAAAAGCTTTGTGGCACAGACTTGTCTATAATTTTCTTTCTAGTCTCCTGAGACAACTCTCTCCTTCACTTTCAGTGGTCCAAGCTCAGTGTGATACACACCATGTCACCAAACAGCACAGTGACTACTTGCCACCCTTTAAATAGATAGACTGACTACAAGTTTGAAGACAACTGTGATGCTGATTAGAGACACATCTTAGTTTAACATGTAGTTTAACAAGAACCTCATTTTGTTCAGCCACAATTAAAAAGTAATATCTGATTCTCATTGTTTAATTTTCAGTACATTTTTATTTATCATTGCTTTTGTCATTTGCAAGTTATTTCAGGGCTCCGCCAATTTTGTCCAGCATTCATACATTCTCATACATTCTTTTATGGCACTTTTCAGCAAAGCTTTAAGGGATTCCAGGTGGCCCCCGAGCTTCAAAGCACTGTGGTCCCGTTCCAATTCAACGGGAAAGATTATAACCTAACCCACGGCTCAGTTGTGATTGCTGCCATCACCAGCTGCACCAACACCAGCAACCCGTCGGTCATGCTTGGAGCTGGTGAGTCGTCCGTGCTGAATGCTTTTTTTTTTTTTTGCATCACAGAGCCACATCACGTTGGGCAGTCTGATATAAATAACGGCGTTTCCTTCAGGACTGCTGGCCAAAAAGGCGAGCGAGTGCGGTTTGAGTGTGAATCCTTACATCAAGACCAGCCTGTCACCCGGCAGCGGAGTTGTGACCTACTACTTGAGGGAGAGTGGGGTCATGAAATACCTCCTTCATCTAGGGTAAGACACTTTCAGTTCCGTTGTTTGTGTTGGACGCGCATTATTAATGGATGGTTGGACAAATGACCATGAGGAATATTGGAATACTTCTTATTCTGCTGAATAATCACCGTGCTTAGTATTTCAGCCAGATATTATTGGAGGTCCAGAGTGATTCTGTCTCCTCAGTGAGAAATTAATCAGTGGGTAAGGCTTGGCCAAGCCCGACGCCCCGGACTGGCCCTGGTTTTAAACCGATCCTTCTGTTTCTCCTGTTAGCTTCGAGGTTGTTGGCTATGGTTGTATGACGTGTATAGGCAACAGCGGGCCACTCCCTGAGCCAGTGGTGGAAGCCATATCCAAGGTACCAGTGGTGCCTTCGCCTCACCGCTCAAACTGTTTTCCTCCTCATTTATCTTTTTTATTGTTTCCCCCCCCCATTTCCTAGCATTATCCCCCTTGCTTACGTCCTGTGGTGACATGGACGCCGTAAGCACTGGCTGTTGCTCTCTTTTTTGTTAGATTGTCTTTGTTTTTCCTTGATCAAACTATTTTTCTCTCCTGTTACACAAGCTTCTCTCCTGTTGCTTCAAACAATAATGCATACAGTATTTTTCAGTTGTCCGAGGTTCTAACAGCAGTATGTCTTTGTGTTTTCCAGGGAGACCTGGTGGCTGCAGGGGTCTTGTCGGGAAACCGGAACTTTGAAGGGCGAGTCCACCCCAACACGAGGGCCAACTACCTGGCGTCTCCCCTCCTGGTCATCGCATATGCCATCGCTGGAACCGTGAGGATTGACTTTGAGAGAGAGCCGTTGGGTTAGTACTTTGTAGGGCGACAACAGGCTTGGGGCACAGTGTGCATGCAACTGAAGCAGAACGCATTCGACCCCACGGGAAGAACACGGAGACTCCACACAGAAAGGCCCCTTGTGGGAATCCAACCGGGAACGTTTTTGCTGTGAGGAAGAAGTGCTTACCACTGTACCTTGTAGCTGCCAAGCATTTGCATACATGGGACATTAAACACTTTATATGGGCAGAAGTTGAAGGCTCGTCAGCCTGTGTGTATCAAAAGATATCCATCCAGAAACACATCCAGTTTCTTCCTTCCTTAGCAATGCCAATCCGGGGCACCTTCATCAGCCACACCCAGGTCAGTGAGTTGCAGGTCAGTCTGACTTTTATGGAAACATCATGAAGAATGTGAGATGACCTTCTATTCAGGGCAAGACTGTGCTTTCACTGTAGTTTTACAGTCACAGCTGCAAAACCGCTGTTTTTAATGTTGTCCAATAAACTCAGAGTAGCATATTTGTGCCGTAGCGTTGCTGGAATTCCCGACATTGCCTGTTACATAACAACACTGCCGCCTCTTGTCCCACTTAACACGCCCTCCCGAGTAAGTGAATGACGGCTGAAGTAGGTGAAGATGAGAGGAGCCCAGAAAACCCACTTCTGGCCCAGAGGCTGCAGATGTTAGAGCGTCCTCGGGGAAGGAGGAGAGGGACTTTCGGCTCGATAGTGTTCGTGTTTTATATTTCACATGTACTTGTCGCCCCTGTCTGTATCCGCAGCCACCAATTCCGAGGGCAGAGAGATTTTCCTGCACGACATCTGGCCCACCCGGGAGGAGATTCAGGCCGTGGAAAAGACGTTCGTCATCCCGTCAATGTTCAAAGAAGTCTACGACAAAATCGAGGTAGCGTCTGGTTTTAGAGCTCGGGTCCCTGTCTGTCCCATGTAGTTTAACTCTGCCTTGCCTTGACAGAAAGTGAACGAGCGTTGGAACTCGCTGGTCGCCCCGTCCGACAAGCTGTATGCGTGGGACCCAAAATCCACATACATCAAGTCACCGCCCTTCTTCGATGGCCTGGTGAGTGGACACAAAGCGCTGATCTTGTGTGGAACCTTGCGGCTGCCGTGAAATTGCACGTGTTAGAACTTTGAAGGCTCAGAAACCCCATTGAAGAAGAAAGTAAGTTTGATTGTGGCAGGTTTTTAAATCTAGAGCATTCTGAAGCATTTTTCAGCTGTAACAATCTTGTCAACGGTCACAATGAGCCCACGTTTTAGTTTTTGTTTCCTTAATTAGTCTTTCAGACTGTTGTCTGAATTATGATTCTGGTGGTGGCGCTGTGATCGACAGACAATGGAGCGGGGGTCCAGGGGGTCAAGGGTCTCCTTCTGGCCCAAACCTTGGCAACAAATCCCTTGTGTAAGGGAAGCTGTTCATCGGATAAAACAAAAAAAATGACTTTATGACCTTTGACGTGCAAAGAGTTGAAGGTCAGCCGAACAATGACATCATGTTCTCTATTTAAAGACTTTTCCGGCAAGAGGTGAAAGGATACAAGTTGGGGGTGGGAGTTGTAGTTCATTTAGGGTCTCATCAAGTAATTCAAACATGAAATATACCTCCAGCTCCCTGCAGCGGCAGCCATTTTCAGCACTGTTTTTATCCTGATGATTCAGCCCTGACTCTGTTGTATCATCCGTTCCTGTCCAGACCATGAATCTGTTGCCCCCCGGGCCCATCAAGGACGCCCAGGTGCTGCTTCACCTGGGTGACTCGGTTACCACAGACCACATTTCCCCTGCCGGGAACATCGCTCGAAACAGCCCCGCAGCACGCTACCTGAACGACAGAGGGTGAGTCACAAAGACCGCCAGCCTCAGAGCAGGCTTTCTTCATTCTGACGTGATGGCCGACACCTTTAGCGCGTTAGCTAGTGAAGCTAGAATGATCCCTGAACCGAAGTGGTCGTTTACTCCCAACAGGGTGACTTCGCGGGAATTCAACTCCTACGGCTCCCGTCGGGGGAACGACGCCGTCATGGCCCGGGGGACGTTTGCCAACATTCGCCTTTTCAACAAGTTTGTGACCAAGCAGGGTCCGCAGACTGTCCACCTGCCTACCGGAGAAACGGTGAGCGCTTTATGCATCTACTCTGCTGTCTTCCTAAAACCAAATCACCACCTTCGGGACTCAATCGTTGCTCAGATTTTCCTGCTAATGAGTGAGAAATGATTGAAGGCATCTCTAAAGATATCGTAACAACTCACAAATCGATGATTCCTATCTCTGCTGGTGTGGCAGAGCGATAGAGATTCTCTATCTATGTCTTTTGGCATTTAAGCTAGACAGTGCTATGCTACACTGTCTAGTGTTTCCAGTTTGACTCTGTTCAATGTTAGAAACTACAACCTCTGTGTTTGTGTGTGTCCAGCTTGACATATTTGATGCTGCCAAGAGGTACCAGGAGTCGGGGACCCCTCTGCTGATTCTGGCGGGGAAGGAATACGGTTCGGGTAGCTCCAGAGACTGGGCAGCGAAAGGGCCTTTCCTGCTGGTGAGGCTGACATGTACCTTCCACTTAGTCATCACCTCCAGTCAAATTCTGTAGCTAAGTGATTTCACTCGTGGGGGAGATTAGCAGTATCATTGCCTCGGAGTGGACATTAACAACTCTAGCTCATAGTGGAATTTAGCAGCAACGTTAGCTCGTGTTAGACATAGCAGCAGCAGCAGCGTTAGCTCGTGGTAGACCGCAGCAGCATTAGCTCATGGTAGACACTAGCAGCAACGTTGTCTCGCGGTGGACATTAACAGCGACGTCAGCTAGTGGTGGACATTAGCAGCAACTTTAGCTTGTGGTGAACAACAGCAGCAATATTAGCTCCTGGTAGACAGTAGCAGCAAATTTTAGCTTGTGGTGGACATTCGCAGTGACGGGAGCTCGTCTCTATCCAGACATGCAGGTTAATCAAGTCAGGTCGTTTTAAAAGATCCACCAATCGGGTTTCCCACGAGTCTTTGAAAACCTGGATTGGGCCAATTTTCCAGTCTTGGATAATGAGAAACAATGCTACCGAACAATCAGATTTGCACATCCTTGTGTGCTACAAGCTCAAATATTCCATGATTCTAGAGGAACAGCTGCTTCCACACAACATAAACTGAAATTAAGTAAATGATTATTAGGAATCTGGCCGTTTTAAAATACCGTACATGTGCATGGAGAGAAGAACTGCAGATGTTAGAAGTTAGCCACTTTCCATGCAGTCTTTAGCTAGGAAATAAAGTGAAGATGAACTTGGTAGCCAATGGAAAGTCCTAGAGTCGTCCAATTCTTGGTCTGGCTCTGTCCTGTCTGGATAAAAAGCTTTGAATGCTTACAGTTGATACCGATTTGGTCATTTCGCTTTTCACGTTCGGTCTCTGTCCCGCGGCTCCAAGGGTATCAAGGCTGTCCTGGCCGAGAGCTATGAGCGGATCCACCGCAGCAACCTCGTGGGGATGGGAGTGATCCCGCTGGAGTATTTGCCGGGAGACACCGCCGAGAGCCTGGGCCTGACAGGCAGAGAGCGCTACACCATTGACATCCCTGAGCAGCTCTCACCCAGGGCCGAAGTCTGCGTCAGGGTACGTGCCGCCTCGCTCCCTCTTTTTTTAAATTTTTGGATTTTACGAACCGAAACACAACACGACTTCTGACGTTTGGTGTTGTCTGCTCTTGCCGCCGCAGCTTGACACGGGCAAAACATTCCAGGTGCGGATGAGGTTCGACACAGACGTGGAGCTGGTGTATTTCCACCACGGCGGTATCCTCAACTACATGATCCGCAAGATGTTGGAGAACTGACGCACGGCGTCAGCTGGAGACAGATGTTCTCACAGTCGAGAGAAGGAAAAATACAGCCCACCTAGAATTGTTGCTACCTCTTCAGGAAAACTAAGCTAGCAAAGCTGGATCTGATATGTATATATGACATATTATTATGTAATTAATGTAGATCAATATTTACCTAATTGACAAACACTGTGGGTCATTTTGGCGCCCTGACATCCTGCCTTCACGCTTGATGCCGATTGGTGGACATAGGCGCCTGTCTTCTGTTAAGCGATGCACGAAAAAGGGGAGGATAAAGAGAAAACCCCGTGCCATAGTGACCTCTATTCTGTAATAACAGTAGCTTCAACGCACAGCAGCCACTAACGGCTACATAACCAGCCAAGAGTGTGTTATAACACCTCTGAGGCATTCAAGAAAGAATTATGTTCTACAGATACTGAAAATGCTCGTAGGTCCAGACTCTACCTGCAGTCAGTCAGACTGTACTTGATCAATGTGTCTCCATATAAGAAGCTCCTAAATACAATTACCGTATTTTCCGGACTATAAGCCGCTATAAGTCACATCGGCCAAAAAATGAATAACGAAGAAGTAAAAAAACATGTATATGTCACACTGGACTATTAAGTCACATTTTTAGGGGGAACTTTATTTTTTTTAAATCAGAGACCAAGAACAGACATTTCGTCATGAAAGGAAAGTTCTAGTAATAACAATAGAATAGAGAACAACAGGCTGAATAGGTGTCTGGTCTGTTAACATATTAACAGCTCAGATAACTAGCATAAACAACATAGCAAAACAAGTTTACAAAACTCTCAATCTCACTCCAAATCACAAAATCCTTTAAATTCTTGGTCATTGGTGTCAGTTCTGAGCAGTTCTCGCTCACTGCAAACTTTCGTTCTGCTGCTTGATTACCATTTTCGGCTGCATATTTCACTACCTGCAGCTTGTAATCTGCAGAACATGATGTTCTTTTTGAGACTATTTGTGTTTAGTCTTTCCCAGTTGTTCCCAGTTGATTTTTACATTTTCAGTGATACAGGAGTAATAGGAGCAGCAGATACTGGCACACAAGCCTAGAGCGCACTCTCGCGGCTGTCAGTGCGAAAATAACGAACATGTAAAATTATGTGTTTTAATATACAAGTCACAGGACCAGCCAAACCATGAAAAAAAACCTGCAACTTAAAGTCCGTAAAATACGGTACACAAATACTGCGTAATGTTGCTTCTCAGAGAATGCACATCTAGCGGCCAATAACTACTCTGTGAAAGTCCTGAATGGACTCTGGAATGGGGAAGGTATCCCACTAATGGAACCGTGAGGCAGCGCAACTCCGGTTGCCATGGCGTCATCCAGTCAGCGTTGGGTTAACTGGCTTGAACAAACCACCAACCCGCCAATGGCTCCCTCTGCAGTGGGCAGGCGGGACGATAAAAACACATTCCCAGCCCAGTCACCCCGGCAGCACCGACCAGAGGGGCCTAACCCTGCAAGGTTGCGGGGTTGTCCCTGTGTTGCAACCAGAAGCTACCCCTACCCCCACATTGTCCAACTCATATTTCCATCCGATTAGTTACTGCTCATCAAAATGGTGAAAGTTGTCTGTTGGAGGCCAAAGACTTTCATAAGCCTCATTCTTTGTGGAAATCTGTCTCCGAGTATTAAAGGTCCTATCTCCTGAAACCTCCTTTTCCCCGAGTCACACTTTCAATGCGTCTGAGGACCCGTTTGCATTCACATCCACAGAAAAAGGTCCCCAGTTGGATTCCCTCAGAGGGCATTCCTGTGTGGAATCTCCATGATCTTTCTGTGTCTCTGGGGTTCTCCGTGTTCCTTCCAAGTTCCAAAATCAAGCAGGAGGTTCGTTTGAACCCCTAAACTGTCCAGAAGTCTGGATGAGAGGGTGAATGAATGGATGTCTATATGAAGTGGGAATGAGAATGAAGTTCATATGCCTACACGAATATGAATGAGATGGCGAATGGTTGTATGTCGATATGACATGTGAATGACGTGTGGTTGTAAATTTCAATATGACGTGAACGAATGAATGGTTGCATGTTTCTGAATGTGTGAATGCTTGTATGTCTATAATGTGTGAATGAGAGTGAATGTTGAATATCTGTATGAAATGTGAATGAGAGGGAATCATTAACAGTCTATAACCTGTGAACGAGGGAGTGAACTGTTTTCAGTCTATTTGACATGTGAATAAGTGGGTGAAATGTCTGTCTCATATAAGTGTCCCTGTTATTGATTGGTCCAGGGTGAACCCCACCTCTCTCCATATGTAAGCTGGGATAGACTCACCCCCCCCCCCCTCCCCCCCCGTTCCTGTAAGTGCAGGATATGCATGCATGATGAATGAATGAATAAAATGTGAACCATGCACATTTACGCTAACATGCATGCTGGGATGATAGTCAGCGTTTCCAGCCAGTTGGTAGCATGACCAGCTGGAGGAGGAGCAGGTCGCCATGGAAAGGTCATTGATCTGCAATGCTTTCATATCAAAAACACCTGACCACTTATCAGAAGACCTGTCTTCTCACAGGTCCTCCGGCAGGTCCCCGCCGGTTCCAATTCTCCGTGACGGAAGGTTTGAGAGCCCTTCACCATTGTGCTGGAGACCTCTGGAGTCATTCAGAACACTTCCCCGTCCCTCAAAGCACACCCCCAGGGCGTCGTCCAATCACAGTCAGCTCAGGACCCGGCCTCCTGTGACCTCACGCCCGGTGCGGCGCCCTCTAGGCCGCAAGGGATGGAAAAACAAACGTGAGTCACGAGGACAGACTGAGCTGTCAATCACATCCTGGAAGGGGCTGGACGTGACACCAACACCAAGGCTGGGATTATTACAAGAACGACCCCACACACACACACACACACACACACACACACACACACACACACCCTTGTGCTGCTGCTGGTGTGAGAACACACACATTCTCATATGACTGGAAATAATGAATGAATCCTTTTTCAAAGGTGGAGGGGCCAGTGGGACACCCGTGGATTCTGCACGGGGATCTGGCCCATGTTCCACACTGACCCTGCTGGGTTTGTCTGCTGCCCTCCAGTGTCAAAGGGGCTCATTACCAGTGTATCAACAGGGAGCAACAGCAATTGGAAATTCATTCATTCACACTCCATGCCCCTTATCCTGGAGTCAGGGTTGATGCTGGAGCCTACCTGAGCTGTCATTGGCTGAGAGGCGGGGTTTACATCACATAGAGACACGATCGTTCACCCTCTCATTCACGTCATAGAGAGATCGACTCACATTCACTGTCTCATTCACACGTTATATAGATAGAAACAATTCACTCACTCATTCACATGTCACATACACACATGCAGGACTCATACTCCTGTATGTTTCAATGCTGTGGGAGGAAACCGGAGTGGAGAACATGTTGCAGGAGAGACGTCCCTAGCCATCATCAGGCTGATGACCTGTTTTCGTCCATAAAACACAAATAAGACAAAGAGGTGGTGATTTCAGACAGCAAATTTCATTCCAAAGCCCTGGAGGGCTCTGCAGTCATTTTTCACCCTCTGACAGGTGAACTGAGTCATCCTGGGTCAAAGCTAAAATAAGCCTCCCGTCTACGCGCTGCAACCTCTGCTCAGAGGCATGGAACTCCCGAGATGAAATTATAACTGATAAAATGATACCGCCGCCCACTAAGAGAAGTCTGCGCCCTCCCATTTCCTCCAATTACCCCCGTCTGGGCCCTCGTGCTCTTCATCCGTCCACCGCACAGAGATGTCCGTGTCCCTGCTGCATCTTCTCAGCGACAGAGCGAGTCCCACAGGGCTCTCCAGAGGGTCCGGAGAGCAGAAGCCACTCCAGGCGTGAGGATTTCCACAGCCACGTGACCTGAGACGGCCGTCTGCAGCCGAGGGCGGGTCATCCCTGAGTTGCTCTGCAAACCTCACGGACCTCCGAGCTCATGTTCTCCCACTCGAAAACCGATTCATCCATTCATTCACGTATCATAGAGAGACTTACAAACATTCATCCATTCGTTCACACGTTATATCGAGGCACACAAATATTCCTCCATTCATTCAGATGTCCTATGGAGACATAAAAACATGAAGTCACACGTCATATAGAGACATACAAACCTTCATCCATTCATTCACACATCATAAAGGGACATGCAAACATTCATCCATTCATCTACACTTCATATGGAGACACACAAATATTCTTCCATTCATTCACAAATCTTATGGAGATTTACAAACATTCATTCACACGTCATATAGAGACACACAAATATTCATCCCTTCATTCACACATCATAAAGAGACTTACAAACATTCTTCCATTCATTCATTCACAGATGATAAAGTGACATACAAACATTCATCCATTTATTTGCGCTTCATATAGAGACACACAAACATTCATTCAATCACTCACATGTCATATGGAGACGTACAAACATTCGTCCATTCATTCATTCACACATCGGATAGAGATATTCAAACATTCATTCACATGTCATATAGAGACATACAAACATTCATCCATTCATTCACACATCATAAAGTGACATGTAAACATTCATTAATTCACACATCATAAAATGACAGACAAACATTCATCCATTCATTTGCACTTCATATGGAGACACACAAATATTCATCCATTCATTCATAAATCATGTGGACATATACAAACATTCATTAATTCATCCATTCTTTCACATGTCATAAAGAGACATACAAACATCCCTGATGAAAGTGGAAAAAAACAAATGTTGCATTGATATTAAAAAAGCAACCAACAGAAGAAATGAAGTGGAGGGACGCGCGCACACGCACGGAACACGCACAGACGCTGATTCCGTGCGTGATGCGAAGGGGCGCTCAAAGCAGGAGCACAGCCGTGCACGTAAAGTTAAAGGGAGAGAAGGTGTGTGCGTGTGTGCGTGTGTGTGTGAGAGAGAGAGAGGGAGAGAGAGTGAGTGTGTGTGTGTGTGTGTGTGTGGGGGGGTGCGTGTACACACACAGGCGCGCGCACGCGGAGGAGTGTGCGAGCTGCCCTCGGACGACGTCATCATCGCACTGGCGTCCGGAGCGGCGGACGGCGGGCGGCACTATGTGACCGGACCGGGAGCCGGACAGGATCGCAGTCGCCGCCGCCGGTGTCACCGGAGGGGGGCGGGACATGGCCACCTCTCCGGTCACCTCCGCGCCGATCGAGGGAGGGACGCCTTCCCCCACCGGGAACGAGGAGCCCGCCGCCACCCGCCAGGTAAAACCCCATCTGCAACATCTGCAACATCTGGAACATCTGCACCTTTACTTGCAACCTCCGCGTCTCGTCTGACTCAGCGGAAACGGATCCCGGTCAACACTTGCGCGTGGGTTATAATATACGCGCGCAACCCCCCCCCCCCAAAAAAAAAAAAAAAAAAAAAAAAAAAAAAAAAAAAAAAAAAAAAAAAAAAAAAAAAAAAAAAAGGAAGGCCAAAATGTGGCCGGCCCACCCACCCACCCCCCCCAAG
>CAAKHD010002491.1:29270-41409 GCA_901007705.1 Fistularia tabacaria
TTACTTTCAACCCCCGCCTCTCCTCTGACTCAGCGGAAACAGACCCCGGTCAACACTTCGCGGGGGTTATAAAAAACGGCCCACCCCCCCCCCCCCCCAAAAAAAAATAAAATAAATAAAAATAAAAATAAAAATAAATAAACAAACATAAAAAACGCGAGAGCTGGTAGGCGAGACTTCGGCGACCCACCGAGACCGACCGACCGAAGTTCCGTCGGGTCGTCCTACTTGGAACGCTCCGAGACGCCTGAGTCATCCTCCGCGGCGCGGACGACCGTTTTATGACGTCACAGTAAACGCTAACCCTTGTCATATTCGGGACAGTGACGTTCTTTCCCCACACAATGGATGTTGTCCATCTATCTATCTATCTATCTATCTATCTATCTATCTATCTATCTATCTATCTATCTATCTATCTATCTATCTATCTATCTATCTATCTATCTATCTATCTATCTATCTATCTATCTATCTATGACTGCTAAATTGGTATTTTGGGAACCGTGAGTGAACAACAGGGCGCAGGGAGAGGAGTTGATCTCGACCACTAGGATCCGGATGGAGGTGATTGTGTCAGAGAGGTGGAGGACTCGGAGGAGAGCTGTGAGACGGAGGTGAGGTGTGACCAAATCTGGGATCGGCGTCTGATGAGCTTCTTCTTGTTTGGTGATGGGGGAGGCTGACAGATGAGGTGAGACGGGGGATGTCCATGGACCATGAAGTTTACAGATGACATTGTGGTCTGCAGTGAGACCGGGGTGCAGGTGGAGGAACATCTCGAGAGGTGGAGGTATGACCTGGAAAGGAGAGGAATGGTGAAAATCCTCTCCACCCATCTCACTTGCGTGAACAGTTCGCCGCACGTCCAGGGTCTATCGGGTGTGCTGCGGCCAACTTACAGCCGTCTAGCTAATTGTTAAGAGCACCTGGTGTGTTGTCCAACTGCCCCCAGAGACCAGGTCCACGAAGAACGCCATCCCCAGGGCCCTCTCACACTTGGAGAAATGTGCAGGAGGAGGAGGAGGAGTCATGAATTCTTGTCGAAATCTCCTTGCCGTGGCAACTGGAATTGAACTTATTCACTAGAGAACTTCCTCACAGTTGGAATGACTCGTGAGGAGATTCTGAATGTAACTGTAACTGGTTTTGGGTTCTGGCGGCTTGTTATGGAAATGGAAGAGTTGATCGGTAGAAACTAGCTCGGTTGAAGCGCTGGTGGTTTCCGTTGTCTGCGGGTCTCCTGGCTGTCTTTGCCAACTCCTGCACAAGTCGGAGGCTGGTCATCCCAAATTGTGCAGCTACATGTCTGTGGCGGTTCTCAGTCATCCGGGTCATGGTGAAAGGTCATGCTAACCACCTGATAACACCTGCCTTCTGGTTTGACTCTGGTACAAATTCTCAGGGACAGAGGGGGAGGAGGAGCTCGGAAGAATCACAGCGTCCACTTGTTGTTTAGCAAGGCCGTTCGAGGAAGAGGAGACGCCATGTTCCATCCCGGGATGGAGAGAGGAAGAGGCGGGTTTCTCATCCACGAAAAGCTGGATTCTCTCCAGGACAGGATTAGGAGGCTGAGATCCCTCTGTGTTTGTAACGCCCCCCCGAGGCCCTTCAACCAATTTACGTTTGCAAGAACACACATTTCTGTGGTGCATCCGTGTGTGTGTGTGTGTGTGTGTGTGTGTGTGTGTGACTGCCATCAAAACCTGATGAACCAGGAACCTCCTGTCTGGGATGGCACTGAGCTAAAACCACTGTGCCCCGAGAAAAATAAATGCTATAAGAATGGAAAGAAGTTAAAAAATAGAATCCCATTGATTCATTCAGGCTGCAAGGAGACACGTGGAACTAAAACGTCCAAACTACTGCATGCGTTGGACCTGAGAGTGAAGAGGTGGGCTCTGTCGTGGTGGATGGTGGGAGTGGTAGATCAATGTTTCCAGTGAAGGTGGAGCTCCTCCACAGCTGGCCTTTGTCATGGATTCTATCGGCGCAGTCAGAGGGAGACAATCTCCCATCCGGGGACCTCAGGCTCACATCTTCACATCAGCTGCACGATGCCACAACAGGAAATGGGGGTCGGCACCTCCAAGTCCTCAGAAAGTTCTCAGAAAGGCCATGAGATGCTTGCCCCTTGGAGGTCTTGTTCACGCGTGAAGGTTAGCTGGAGGGTCAGTTAGCCAGCAGCCATGCGAAAGCGAAGATCTTGGTAAAAATGAGAAGGGATGGAAAAGCTATTTTTTTGAGCACCTGTCTTAAAGCGTCAACCGTGGGTGGACAACAATGCTTTGGAGTGGAGCTGCTGATCCCTTGAGAGGAGCAGGGGGTCTGGGAGTCTGCTAAGGAGCCTTCCGGTTTTGCTCATCACGACTCGATGCTACATTTTGCACGTTTTCAGCAATGTTTCTCACACATAAGAGCTGAACCCGTTCTCGTTGCTGCCCTCCAAGGAGGCCCTGTTATTCCCCGGCATGATACCATCCCCTCCCCTCCTGGCAGTGGACCGATCCACCTGTGCAACGTCCCGCTCAATTGCTTTGATTTTTCCACCATCTCGAGCTCCAGTACAGACTTTTTTTTAATCGTTTGGTTGGGATGAGGCGTATTATTTTTGAATCGGTAGATCGTTAATCCTGCCGGGGCCACGTTTGTGGAAAGATGTGTTAATGTTAATCGCAGATCAATAACTTTTCAGGGTTGAGCTAGCAGTGGCTAACCGGCGGGGAGTTTGATTGAAGGTTTGCGATTTGGATTTCACAGGGGGCGCAGAATAGCTTGATCGGGAGATTCGTGCTCCCTTGGCAGGTCGAATTCCTGTCCAGGGATGTTGAATGAATCCTTGATTCATGACTCAAACCAGCCTACGTGAAAGGTTTTGTAAAAACCCCTCTCTTGTTTATCGTCATACCGCTTGTTGTCTTGGCGGGTGCATTTGTTTACAACCTGTTCCAGACCTTTACAGCAGGTTCACGGGGGTATCAGTATCACCAGACTTGCAACCATCAGCATGTAAACACGCGGTCGCCTTAACAGGAGCACGAGGCAAACGTCACGGGTACGATTCCCAGTTCTTCTCGTAAAATGATGTTTCTCTAGTTAGCTTGAAATGTGAGATGCGAGTGCAGGATCTTTGCACGGAAAATTAAGTCAAGAATTCCAGCTGGTGAAGATGATGCTGATTTAATGGCGTTTAATATTTTGAGCACTTGATTCCGACAGCGATGACAATCCAGAACGGGTTTACAGATTGCACAATCACACGGACCGAGAGGCGACCGCGGCGTCAGTTCTTATGTCACGCTTCACGAGGCGGACATTCGTATTTCTTTATTTCCTCCCTCGGACCATTTCTCACGGTTAGCTTCTCCTGTCCCGAGGGCTGAGCTCACGCTAAGCTAGAATTGCCAGCGCCGCCATGGCCGTTATTCTTTCACCTTACTGGAAGGACACGTCCATGTCACTGCGACAAGACTGTGTCCAGCACCTCCTTGAAGGTGTTTAAAAATAAATCCAATCCTGAGCCAGGCGACACGCTATCAGCGGAGCTCGACAGGCCGTCCAAAGTGTGAGATTGCGGCGTGTGAGCGGGAGCTCGAGGTTTTGGCTTTGTATTCACATAATCACAAAGAATAATCAAGTTCCCTCAGGGGACCCTCTTTGTCCGGGGAACGCAAACATAAAAACACTTCGTGTCGTCAAGGGCCCTGCGTTGTTTTTCATCCTTGAACAGCATCAGTGCGGATAAGATCACCTCTCCAGGATGACCTCACAGTTCTTTGGTATTCTGGACACAAGGTCTGCGCCGGCAGTACTCATCTCTTTCGGGATAATGCATCCTCAATACACCACATAAACTTTGGATAGAATTCTAAAACAATATTTTAATTTGCTGCCTGGATGATTCTCTCAGGAACATATTCCAAATTGTGATACTAGCTTGATGTAATTACCAAAGGTTGGGCAGTGGTTCGCACTCCCGTCTCACTGCAAGAAGATTCCTTGTTTTGGGTCTTTTCCATGACACAGTTTCAGCTCAATTCAGCTCAACTAGACTCGAGTTGACTGGATTTGGATGCTAGTACCTCCTCGATGTGGGCGGGGTCAGCATAACATGGCGCTGCTATATGGCTATAAATTTTATAGGTGGCGATGGTGGACTCGCCGCTCTGTCTGTCGCTTCTTGTCACATAAAGCAAGAGAAGAGCCAGAGCCATGCTAACATGTAGCTCTCTTGCGGGTTTTAAAGGAAAACATGTCTGGTTTGATTGTTGTGTCGAGTGGTGCGCTCGGTGACGACATTATTTGGCCTATCAAGCGGCTGAATGTCCGTCAACACCATGTTTTTAGGGGGACTTGAGTTTTTAGAGGGACTCTTTTGGAACCTCACCAGAGCAGCTGCTTAAAAATGACCAGGCCTATCAGGTACGAAAGATGTACCAGGTGCTAAAGAAGTACAGGGTATCATGTACTATCCAGTCAAGAAGAGATGTGCTGGAACTGTGTCATGGAGAAGGGCTATTAAAGGCTAGTGGCCTGTCTGTATGGAGTTCTCCCAGTGCCTGCCGAGGTTCCCTCCGGGTTCTCCATCTTCCTCTCACAGTCCAGAAATCTGTTGTTTTGGTAGATTTAAGATTCTAAATTGTCAGTAGGTGTGAATCGGAGGCTGAATGGTCCGATGTCTCTACCCGTGATTGACGGGTGACTGGTCCAGGGTGTACTGTACCTCACCTCTCACTGCGCTGGATCAATGTTTGTATCTTGGATATTTTGTCCGCTTCAGCTAGCAGACTAATGAGTTTTGGTCTCTTAGCAACAACAAAACTTGAAGATGCTAACGAGCTGTAAACGACCAAGTTGGAGGATACTGACTAAAAACACGTGAATGTACTTCACACTTCCGATTAATTATGTCAATTGAGTTGAGATGCATCTTGAAAATAGAGTTTTATCCACCAGTATCCCGAGAATTAGCACGGTGATGTAACTGCAGTGTCATTCAAGTCCTCACAATACCCGCTCTCCTAATAACCACATTTCGAGTGTGGTCACTGTCCATCTTGCCTCCCGTCTCACTGCGACTAATGTGTTTCGCCCACGCCTTATTCAGAAACACATAATCTAGCTAAGCCACTCGATGATAAAATGCATTTGCTGCCATGGTGTTAGAAGTTCCCCCAATGTTTTCAACATTGGCCTTTAACAAAACAGCCCCACTCACATATCCCGTGTTTCAATGCTCCTCGTTTTTTACGCACTGGGCTTCTTTGCGATGGCGAATCCCTGAGAAGCCGACCGATCTTGAATCGTCTCCAGTTACACAGAATAATGCAGAAAGTCATTCAACAGCGCAGAGCGTTAAGAAAATGTTCTCGACAATCGTAATCCTTTGAGTATTGGCTGGAACGTTGCTAGCCAGTAGCGCTTATTTGAATCATCTGGACAAAAACCTCTTCAATTTACAGTTGTTACAGTACCTGGTTGCACTCAAGGAAGGTTCATTCACCAGTTTATACTCACTTCCATGCTATGATAGCTGAGGGCGCGCCGCCAGATGTCCAACGGATCTTTAGAAGCGTATCTTCAAGACAGAATCGCTAGGCTTCTAAACCTACACCTCTAGCTTCCGCTAACCGTGCGTGGTGAACAGATTAGCATCATGGTAACCGGGGGGGGGGGGCGTTTACAATGACCTTTGAAGAGTGGGAGTGGGTTATTGTGAGAGAGAGTGTTTGAGGACAACCCTTTAACCCTTCTTGCCTTCTTTCTGTCCAAGTTACCTGGACATTTTGTGGTGGCAAACACCGCTCAGGGGCTCAGGGTGACTCAGGCAGACTGAGAAACAAAATCAACTTTCACTCGGATTACACAATCCAAGATGGCCGCATGTCCTTTTGTCTCTCCGGGTGTCCGATCAGTTTTTGTCCGTTTTCAACTGTTCGAATGGATCTTAGTGTCTTTGGAGTAGCCCGCTGGAGCGACAGCCTATCAGCGGCTGACAGGAAGAAGATCAACAAACTGCTGGTGGTGGTGGCTAAGCTAACATCTCTGATGAATAATGCCTCCCACTCCATGCAGAACATCATTGGGGCACTGAGCAGCTCCTTCAGCGACAGACTCCTTCACCCCAAGTGTGTGAAGAAGAGATTTCGCAGGTCCTTCCTGCCAGCTGCTGTTCGACTATTTAACACTCAGCTCTGCTTTCAATTGACTTCTTTTTCATTCATTCAGTCTATCATTCACGTGTCAAATCATTCACTCTCACAAACATCCACTTACTTAGACACCATAGGTGTTACGACTGCACTGACACTACGCAAGTATTGCTGTTGTTCGCTGCCAGGCGCCACTTTTGCACATGTTTATTCTGTTTATATTGTTTATATATTATCAACATATTGTTTAGTTGTGACTTGTCAAACAAGTTCCTACCTGTTTATATATATTGATGACACTGTTGATTGTTTCTTTGTAGTTTTTCATTATTGATAACTTTTTCTTGTATTATCCACTTTTTGCTGTGGGTGATAGAAGTTTCCCCACTGTTGGATGATTAAAAGAATATTCTATTCTATTCTATTCTATTCTATTCTATTCTATTCTATTCTATTCTATTCTATTCTATTCTATTCTAGTGCTGTCCTCCCTCTTGAAAAAGGGTCCTCTGTTGCATTTTGGTAATTTACTTTCACTAGTTTTGCAAGTTTTGGGCACTGTTGCCCATTTACCCCTTGTTATTTCTTCAAAAGCTGCTCTCAGGACCTTGGCCTGCTCCATCTGCTCTGAGGCCTGTAGTCTTGTTGTAGCTAACTAGAGAGCCAGTGCCGTGGCATCATCAAGACAACAGGATACAACCCGTCTTCAGCCTTTTGAGGCCTTCTACGTTGAGTAGAATTCAACCTAGGCTGAGTAGAAAAGCCTACCTGCATTTGTACCTCCATTACACAGAGAAGATCCTTACTCCTTCTCCTCACAAGATCATGTGCTACTTTCTGCTCCATTTGCCTGAAGTGAACTGATTAGAAGGTCCATTCAGTCCATCCTGCACCTTCGGAGATGCCCTTCGGCTTGCAGATGGTACGTTTAACTAGCAATGGTAGCCTGACGATAGTTTGCTGGCAGAAATGAAACAATCACAACATCAACTATCTCGACCTGTCGTGGAGGGCGCCAATCCCGACCGATAACATTCAGGGCTTACGTTAGCTCCTAGCATCAACTTGTCTTCCAGGTTGAGTTATGTATTCCATATTAGCATTATCTAGGGGGAGAAAATATACCAGTGAACGTCATCTGTTGACCATAGCTGGGCAGGGCAGGCCTTTTAGCCTGATTTGATCTGTTGGTATACAGCAAACTGGGATGTGGACTTCATATTTCCCACATCCCATTTTTGGCATTGCACTGGTATGAAGGTCACTTTTTCCATCCCCCCTTAAACCTTCAGCAAAGCAACAACAGCTGGGAACATCAGAGCTTGTTGTCAACTTTCCAAAAACGTCTGATGGATTTCTTTCCGAAGCCAGCGACAAAAAGGACCCCGTAATAAGAAGGAAAGAGGCTTGTAATCAAACGGCTGATTGTTGTAGGAGGGAAGTTTTCCCTAAAATCCGCCTCCTTCTGTGATGAGCACAAGTGCGTGCTTTGTCCCCTGCAGGCTGCTGACCATCCCTCAACACACAGAGTACCATTCAGACGACTCCTATCCCACCACCCCTCCACTCTCTCACCCTCACACACACACACACACACACACACACACACACACACACACACTGGATAAGAAGGGGCGCCTGTTCCGAGCTGATTGGATGGTGAGTAGGACATGGGCACATGGGCACATGTCCTACTTGTCCCCATGCAAACACTTCAAAAAGCACACAGCGACTTTCCACACAGCAGGAGGCCTGGGAAAGGCACGTCACCGGTGTGCCCACGGGCTCTGCGAGTACACGCCGCTTGCCCGCGGTGCTTTCGTGAATCAAGACTGAGGAGCCAAAGACAATCTCCTCCCTGATGAATCGCTATTTTTTACATCGCAATTTGCTTCCGTCTTCGTTTGCCATTGCACAGCGGTCATTGCCATTCGACGATGGTCCCCAGCTCCTTGTACAACAGCAGTCACACTGGTTAAACCAGGGGTCGGCAACCCGCGGCTCTAGAGCCGCATGCGGCTCTTTAGGCCCCCCCCAGCGGCTCCCTGGAGCCTCTTCAAAAATGTATGAAAATGGATGGTTGGATCTATTTTTTTGGTTTTTATTATGTTTTCTGTAGGACGACAAAAAAATTTCAGGTTTTCCATTGCTGTAAAAATGTGCACAATAAACATTACATTTCAACATTTCTGTCGACGAAGATTTGCCTCACAGCGTGCGACACACGTTTCAGCGCGGCGCCGCACCGGGCAGGTGGTGGCTGTTGAAAATGAACCGGCGGCTGTGGCAAGGATCCCAAAGGGAAAAAGGGAACAATAGCTGATGAGAACAGAGGATTCAAGGAGGAATGGACCGACTAGTTTTCATTCATTGCCAAGGAAGGATTGCTTGCATGTTTCCTTTGTAATGAGAAGTTGTCGAACAACAAAAAGAGTAATTTGGAAAGACTTTTCCAGGGAAGGCGTGCCAAATTTGCAGCCGACTACCCAGCTGGGAGTGAGAGAAAAAGTGCGATTGCACTTTCTGGGGAAATCAGAAGAGCGCAAAGGTAGATTTAAGGAGTGGATTTGCATCTCCAAACTCCACAGCAGCTGCAAGTTTTGTTGCAACCTGAGAGATAATAAAGCGTGGAAACCCGTTCACGGATGGTGACTTCACCGAGGATTCATTCATCGAAATATCAGAGCACCTATTTTCAGACTTCAAAAACAAGACGACTACTCAGTCATTTTGATAGTAGGCTAACATAGCTAACATACACTGACAGCCTGTGTTGCCTTCATATCAGGCTGATATAAGGCTTTTAATTTTTTGCGGCTCCAGACAGATTCGTTTTTGTTTTTTTTTGGTCCAATATGGCTCTTTGAACATTTTGGGTTGCCGACCCCTGGGTTAAACAATCATAACCTACCTCAGAGTATTGCCTCCACTGACCGCTGCTCTCTTCTATTTCCACTCCACCTTTCATTCACTGCTCTTTATCATGCATTCATTCATTGTTTTCTGTCCTTACTAACTTACCCATGTCTCTTCTTTCTTTCTAACTAACACCTGATCAAACTATCTGGCACTCGCTGCGTGCAGCAAAGTAAGAATTTTATTGTGCAGTGAAACCCGTTTCATTGCCGCGCATGGCTAAAACCCCCTGGAACAATTAGCATATTTTTCTTTGAGGTGACAAGTGTGCTCTTACTCCACCCGTGCAATGCTGTACTGCGCATCGAAACAAACACTCCCCATCAGGCTTTTAGGGTTGGTCGCTTGGCGAGCGCACACCTGCTGCAGATCGCCTGGCGCTCAGAGGGCGCGACTGGCTTGAGTTATGGGCAATCAGTGAGGGCTTAAGAGCTGGAATTCACTTTTCGCGCTTCTCTGGTTCCCGTGCCTTGCTCCCTCGTCCTTCTCCTTAGCGGTGTGAACCAATCACCTCCCCCGATTTCACTTCACCTGGTCTCCTCTTTCAGCTTCCTCCTATCCGTTCCTATACCTGTAACCCCCCTCAAAGGAGACGTAGTTTTCAACCCGCATCTGTTCCGGTGCAGAGTCTTGTGTTGGCGCCTGGGTCCGACTCCGATTCGTGCCATCGGGCTATCCGATCGATCCAGCCCTTCACTGTGAAGTCTTACCCGCAAGGAACATCCCCTTGGGTGCACTTCAAGCTAACATTGAGGTTAAAGGCTACCAGACAGCACACGCTCCTTTAACAACCGCACTGCTGTTCTATGGTTTACCCAGATGGGCTGCATGTTTGAATGAGATATCGAGAGTTAATGGGTTCAGACATTCAGGCTGCTAGTTCCTTTGTGCTACGTCTGGGTATTTGCCGAGCACCTCGCAGCAGCAGCAGGAGGCAGCGAAGATGGAGAGGAGATGTACAGGATCCTCTTTGGGAGGGAGGAGGATAGATAGGATCAGGAATGAGTCCATCAGAGGGACAGCAAATGCTAGATGTTCTGGAGATAAAGTTAGACTGAGATGGTTTGGACATGGACAGGGGAGGGACGGTGAATATCTGGGTAGATGGATGCCAAGGCTGGAAGTGTCAGGCAGGAGGTGTAGAGGAAGGCCAGAGAGGAGGTTTATAGATGAATGGAGAGAGGTCAGCAAATTGGTGTGAGAGAAGAAGACGCAGAGGGGATGGTAAGATGGAGGCAGGTGATTGGTTGTGGCAACCTCCAAAGGAAAAGCAGAAGAAGACCTCGTAGCAGATCTGTTCCCAATGATTTGACAGCACAGGTGTCCTGGAGTTTGTCAAAGTCAACTTTATTGTCAATAGTGCCCTACGTTCACACACACACAGAGCATTGAAATAGCGTTACTCTCAGACCCAAAAGTACAAAAGATTATAAATAATTTGTCACAGAGAACAGCGACAGGTTTTGCTGAGGTCGATATGGTCAGAGTGCAATTTTCTTTCCTGCGGTCATGTGACCATAAGTGAGACTTTGGCCCTGGGAGACCACGAAGTAGCATGCTGCTGCAGAAACATCATGTATGTGGACTCCGACAAAGCAGAGGAAATGAAAAATCTAATCGGGGGAACCTCTTAGAGATCGTCGGATCAGTTTGCGTCGTATCGTCGACACAGCTGAGGGTTCCGGAATTCCCCTGTTTGCTGTCATTTATTCTACATTTATTCTCTTTCTCTGTATACATGCTGTATACATATGGGGAAGACCAGAGAGGAGGTTTATGGAAGGAGGGAAAGAGGACATGAAGTTAGTTGGTGTGAAAGAAGGAGATGCAGGAGAAGAAGACATATACATTCACATATAAAATATACAGTATATCTTTATATAAGATAATACTTTATTCATCCCCATAGGGGAAATTCGGGTGTTGCAGCAGCAACAATAGAAAAGAAAAAAAAAACAGTTAGGAAAGACATGTCCACACACATATACATACATACTGTATATACATACACAGACCGATACCTACATATAATATAATATATACACACATATATACACAATATACACATACACATATATACATACACATACAGACATAGATAGCAAACACAAGCAAGAATTATATAATGTACATATACATTTACAGTACATAAACACTGTCACATACACACACATACAGAGACAAATACGTAAACATTTATGAATACATTCGCACACAGATACGGTATCCATATACACACACACACACACACACACACACACACACACACACACCTGGTATCTTGCAATTGAGCGGTGTTTAACATTGAGCAGATCTTGAAGGTTGTTCTGGTCCAGCAGGTTCAACCAGAGAGGGATCGTCTGTCGTCTTGGACCCCATATTATTGGATTAAGAGTCCAGCAGGGAGTGTGTGTGTGTGTGTGTGTGTGTGTGTGTGTGTGTGTGTTTGTGTGTGTGTGTGTGTGTTTGTTTGTGTGAAGGATGCATTAGATACGATAATCACGTAATCACAGCAAAGGCACCTTCTTGGGGCAGGTTTTTTGTTTTGCCGGAGTGCATCACAGTGCTGTGCACGTGCGCGCGGCAGTGACAGTCCTCTCTGGGACAAGAGTGGGGTTCGTGAAGTTCTGAGGCTGCAGCTTCCCTCAGCCGGTCCTGACTTCTGCGGCTGTCTTCACCTTGGCGGTGTGACTTGACTGCCCACCATCTTGGTTATTAATGCCGAACACGGCTGAGGGGCAAGAAGGAGTTCTCTCGGATGCATCCACATTGCATTCACACGTCACACGGAGACATACGATGTGGGTCAGGGTTGTACGTTCTCTATGTGTCCCTGTGGTCACCGGTCCAGGGTGAACCCTGCCTCTCGCCCAATCACAGCTGGGATCGACTCCAGCCCTCCCTGCAACCCTGAGTGCGCTACAAACAGTATAGATAACGCATGAATGACTGAACCTGGCAGATTAAGCAGTGGCAGAGGACGAGGTGAGCTCCTCACAGCACCAGGTCCCTCGTGGAATGTTATTCACCTCATCATTTCAGGTAAATTGCCTAAAAGCTGCGATCGGAAG
>CAAKHD010002491.1:82845-93618 GCA_901007705.1 Fistularia tabacaria
CCCCCCCCCCCCCCCCACACACACACACACCCGTCCACCCACCCCCACCCCCCCTTGTCATGGATTACCAGCCCACAGGGGGAGGGGAGGACGGGAGTGCCTTCTCTTACGGAGGTGGTTTCACTGTTTCCAACCAGTGACAAATGCGGAGCTGAAGGAACCGGACAGCCCCACCAATCCTGGCGGGGTTCGACCTTTTCTCGTTAAATCGTGCTAATTGGGAATCGTTTTTTTGAACTCTAATTGGATAGATGAACTGGCCAATGATGGTTGTTTTCGTGATAAGATTGGAGAGTCGTTGACCAGGAGGGGCTTAACCAAAGTGGTGTCTCCTGCGACGGAAAGGTTGTTTGTTGGTAGCCATCGCAAATCAAGATTCTTGAAATCTGGTAGACATACTCGCGTGGACATGAGAATTAGATCGGTCTGCTGAATGTAAAGGGGACCAGGAATTGTCCAATAGCGGCTCGCTCGTCAGTCTTCATCAATAAATTTCCGTGAAAAGGTCTCCCTCCACTTTAATTTGCATTTAGTGCAACGGAATCGACGCGACCCTTGCTCCGGGCTGTAGCCTGACAGAGCTCTAAATTAGCTAAAAACCACGCCAGCCTCCATTAACCCGCCAAGCCTCCTGACACGATACCAGGAAAACTCATGTTCTTGGCTGGACCTGTGCAAAAGCGAAAATAAAGGAAGTAAACGGCTTCATGCATTTTGTGCGCCATTGGCTCTCTGGATACTGATACTGCCCTCACTGCGAGCCACTAGGTCACAACGTACATCTCACATGAGGGCTGTTCCTCAAATTTAGATGCCAAAACTACACCCCTAAGGAGAATTCTGTGGGGGGCGGCATGCTAATGGTATCATTTACCCATATTATTTTCACAGTATATGTGCGTCTCGAACTGAGGAGTACTATCTGTGGACAACAGTATCCACTCTGGAGGTATCACCTGAAAACATATCTCGCTTGTCAAATCCAATATTCATTCCTTCATGATCATGTTTCTGTCACTTGGAAGCGTGTGTGTGTGTGTGTGTGTGTGTGTGTGTGTGCGTGGCAATTTATTTATAACTGACAGTTACTGTTTTGATTTTTCAATTGATAGTGTGTTATTTATTTATTTATCTATTTATCTATTTATCTATTTATCTATTTATCTATTTATTTATTTATTTATTTATCTATTTATTTATTTATTTATTTATCTATTTATCTATTTATCTATTTATCTATCTATCTATCTATTTATTTATTTATTTATTTATTTATTTATTTATTTATTTATTTATTCTTTATTATAATTATTATTTTATTATTATTTTTTATCAACAGCTGGCTAGGATTAGCATCCCTCTCTGTTTTGCGCCTATTGCATTCGCAATGCTAAGATAGCACTTCTCCGTACGTACCTCCTTCCAGCCCTAACTCGAACTCAAAAGATAAAATCAATAAATAATACGTTCATCTTTAAGTCTCCTGCTGCTGTGCATGTCGTGTCGGGTCCGAGCGATGACAGGTAGCTGACAAAACTCTCTGTAGGTAGGTGTGCGCTCTGGTCTTAGTTCTGTGATTTGGAAATGACTGTCAAGCGGATTCCTCACCGAGCACTTTTGGTTTTCCAGACAATGAAATGTCTTCAGGAATGTCTAATGCCGGTTGTGCTCAGCTGGAAGCCTGAAATTTTCGTGGTAGATTTCAATCGTACAACCCTTGTCCACCTGGATTCAGGCAAACTTCGTCACGTCGAGCCCAAGTTTGCTTCATGTTTTCCCCCTCCCCCTTGTTTTGGCATGTTGCCCTTTCCTGACCACCCTCTCCTCTTTTTCTACATGCATAGCTCGGCTGGTGGGTGTATAAATAGCTGGGTAGGGGGGAGTTTGGGAGGGGGGGTGGACAGTCATTGGTGACGGCGGGGATTAGTAATGAGGAAGAGCACTGTGGCTGCAGTAGTAAGAGCAGGCATGTCCAGTCGGGAGGTGTGACAGGAGCAGAAGCTCTAATAGCTGAGGCCAGAGGGAAGGAGTGAGTTGGACGGGACTGAAGCGAGGGGGGGGGGGGGGGGGTCTCATCCTGGATGAAAAGGCTGTGAGGGTTTTTAACGGGGGAAGGTAGCAGAAACAGGTCCCGGACGTGGATTAGCAAAGTGAATGAATACCCCTTACTTTGCCTTCTGATGGGATAGATCCGAATTATTTCAGTCATGGGCAACGCGGCCATGTGCAAGGTATGCGGCTCGGACAAGGGCCTGAGGACGGCAGCCAGCCTGTCCAACCTGGACAGCAACACCTTGCCAGACTTCTACTGTGAGGAACATTTTCCCGCCCAGCCTCTATTGGTGCCGGTAAGAGCCGACAAACGGCAGGTGTCCGACTTCCGCTGACCGCGACGCTGTTGCAGTACTTTGGTGTATTTTCGGACTCTTGCAAGGGTTTGGTCACGCTTTTATCTACGACACTTTGAAGTACCTGGAAGCCCTCCGTCTTTAAAATCTTTTAGTTATTTTTATTTTCCGCCACCATAACGTTCACAAGGCTCTTCTTTTGTAAGCTGTCAGCATGTTTTGTCCAAACTTTGAGCTCTGCCTTTACAACCAGCCCGAAGTGGCACATAAAAAACATTGCCACTTTGGGGAAGTGTGTGTCAGAGTGTGTGTGTGTGTGAGTTGGGGTGGGGTGGGCTGTCACTCTCCGGCCCTCTCCACTTGGAAGCCGGTGTGACATTTTTCTGCTCCTGAGGCATCCCTGCACGTGAACCGGCGGCTAATGCGAAAAGTAGTGTAGGGATTTGCAAAGTCAGCAGCAGCATCACTCTCACACACGTCATTTATTTAGTCTGGTCCACGCACCTCCTGTCAACCCCCTTGACCGTGTCCGTTGGTTATAAATCCGGTGAATCACAGACTGATGAGGTTATAGTTTTGATATATGATCCGTGTTGTCGGCTTTTACTTTAGGCATTTATGGAGAAATCAGATTCGCCACCTGTGTCCGAAATGAGTTCACGGTTATTTTTGTACGGACAAAGCTGTGATTCAGAAGCGGTTGGCTTCGTTGAGAGACCATTTTTGATTCGTCACGTGATCCTGACGGGAAAAAACAAGAAAAACACAACAGCTAAAACACACAAGCTAGCTGTTTCTGTGGCGCCGACGGCCTCATTGAATCCGGAAGGTGAGACATCTCCAGATGACTTTGAGAATATTTTCAGACTTGCCACTGTGTCAGCGGGAAGCTCTTGTAGCCGGAAGGCATGCACAAATGCCCCAGGATACTCAGTTGTGGTAATTTTTCCTTGGCAAACTTGGTGTTTTACGATAAAGTGCTCCGATTGCGGTATATTTGCAGTTGAATAGTATCCCAGTAGGGTTCCACTTTGATGTGACTCATACAACATGATCACTGTTGCATAATTTACAGTTTTTCCATTTAAATTATGATCTTTCCATTATCCTGGCGAAAAAAATTTTCACGCAAGCACACAAACAAATACCCATTGTTGCATCGCACTCGTGAAGTGTTTGTTCGTGAGTCAGGCATGTGGGAAATGGAAGCGTAATCAATCTGTTAGCGGACCTGTGCATAGGCGATCAGCATTTTGGGGGCGTCGGAGTCTGCTACGGCTGGGCTCCCCAGCTTTTACCTGAACTAGGGAGAAGCTTGGAATCTGTGTCCATGACTTATCGGCTGGTCTTGTCATCAGGTCTGCCATGTTGACTATCCTGCCTTCATATTCATATTTCAGACCCTTGGGTGCACCGTTACACCCAGATGCTAAATGCTACAACGCGAACGTGAGACGTGTCCAAAATCGGATGATATGTTCCATTTAGGTCCGTTTCCTTGTGTCGATCATGGGCAGCTTTTTATCGCACCCAGCAGGAAATTGCCGATATCGGCCCTGTCCCTGTAGGACAGCGTTCCTGACGTAATCGTCATTATATAATGCATATTTTTAGTCATACGTAAGATGCAGCTGCCACTGTGCAGTTCTTTAGAAAGAATATTCAACATGTGTCTTCCCCTGTGCTATTTCAGTTGTTTTCTGTATTTAGCTACCGGTAGATCCGCAGGGAAGGCTCCCGTAGGTCCGAAGCACCTTTGGCCTGCCATAGTTGCCAGCGGTGTACCTGTGATGGCCCCGAATAGCAAAAAATAAAAAAAACAGACGCACCTGTTCGTGTTGAAGAATCTTGGTTCTTGCAAATGAAATGCCCCGACAAGCCGGCAGTTTCAAAAGCCGACTTCTACCTTTAATTACGGTGGGGTTTATTTTAGCAGTTGATATGACGTCGGACCGGGAACTACTGTTGTGATCTGCGACCCCTCGGGCGCGTGCTTCCCGGTCACTAGCGGAACAGTCGCGGTTGCTAGCAAACAGAGAGGCAAAACAGAGGTCACATGATGCCCATTCCGCCGGCTGCCTGAAATAGAACGTGCCCCGTCAATCAGATCAATACGGCAGAGGCACGGTAAAGTACGCGACTTGAAGGCCAGTGAAAAAACATCAATACGGGATAGTTAATCATGAGAAAGAGGCTACAAAACTGATCAGCCAATCAGTCAAGGCTGAAAGGACAAGTTTATGAAGCTCAGGACGATATGAGAAAAGGTGCATTCGTGATATGCGAACATTTAAAAGTGTGAACCGGCCTTAAACCCGAATTAAGAAATTTCCCCTTGGGGTTCGATAAAGTAATTCTCGTTCTGATTTTGAAAACACAGTGCAGGGCATTGGGTAAATCTGGACGTCTGGCGGTGACTTACGATCTTTACGATCCTCTGATTTCCCCCAAACCGAAAGTCAGTCCTGTTGTGCCTTTCTTCGCTTTTTGTACTCTTTGTGATTTCTCAGGGCTCGCCGACAAACAATACTGAAGCCGGCATTGACCCTCTGCGATCGCTTCACTTGCTCTGCGGAGAGCGGAAGAAAAAAAAAAAGCTCTGTTGTCATGGTTACCTACAAAGAGATCTCCGTGGTAACTGGGAGGGTGTGTGGATACCTGCAGCCCGGCCAGAAGTTACCTGCGGATTTAAGGGGGAGGTGGGCGATGTCCTTGAATTATTGATAGGAGTTTTCTGCGGGATGCAGATGGCGACACTGGAAGGGAATGTTTGATTTAATGTCCCGGCAGAGGAGCTACGGGACCGTGCACTGTCACGACTCACGGCCTCAATAAGCAGCAAGCACCAGATATGTTAATGCTCTGTTGTCTGGTCTTTGTCTACCTTCACATCAGTAAGCAAGAGCCAAATTCCCCGTATGTGCAGACATACTTGAGTTTATCTGATGGATACATGTATGGAGGAACACTTCGGCAGTGTTCTGGATCAGTAAGGCAGCCTCAGAGTACTTCTTTGGTCTCTGATGCTTCGTGACATCACCTTTCTATCTTCTCCCCAATTTCTTACATTCAAGTGTTGGAGAGGATGGAGAGGATCAGGAATTAGTCCATCATAGAGACAGCAGGTGTTAGATGTTCTGGAGATAAAGTCACAGAGGAGGGATGGTGAAGATCTGGGTAGAAAGATACTGAGGTTGGAACTGCCAGGCGGGAGGTCGAGAAGAAGACCAGAGAGGAGGTTCTTGGATGGAGGAAGTCAGATGATGTGAGAGGAGAGGGTAAGATGGAGGCAGATGGTTGGTGATGATCCCCCCCCCAAAAAAGTAATTGTTGTATTTGGCAGTGGCTAAAAACAAGGCTAGCAACCTGTAAGAACTAAGTGCTAACTGGATAGCTCTACTCAGTGTGTGGATAACGGACAACTGGTTGCTCAGTGCGGCTTCTCAGATCCTTCAGACCATTTCTCAACCATAGCGGCTGACGGACTGGCCGAGTCATTTACGACAAGGAGCCACGAAAACAATTCGTGTGGGACGCCGGACGCCTCAATCTTTCCCTGCTTTCCCATGTTAAGTGTTCCCCATTCAATAGACCTACTTGTCCGAGAGTCTGGTTTGGCCTTAAGCGTCACGGCGAGGAGCCCACTGGCTGCGGGGACGCGACGAGGGCAGCCTCTTGCATAATGTGACTCAACACTTGTGGAGAGTGTGTGAAGATATAAAATCAGACTGGCTGCATTGTGCAGCGCTTGTGGAGAACAATGCCGACCCTGTGGAACCACGGACGGACCATTGTGTTTTCCAGTCTCTTCTGTGCCCTTTATCTTGACTGAGAAGACAGTTATTCCACAACAATAGTCATAATGCAGGAATACGGACTATATAATATTGACGTCACACATGTATTAATACTCCTCAACTTGACGTAGGCTTCTATTTCCGACTGCAAGAGAGCAGCATCGCTTCATAAAAAGGAAGGAATTTATAACCTGGCTTTACGGCGCGCATCGGGATTAGATCATCGCAGGATTAATAGCTGGACCACATAAGACACCTGAAGAGAGAAGTCTATGCAGGAGTGTTGCTCGGTTACAGGTTATTTTACCCAAAAGCCACGTCACACACAGGTTAACTGCCTTCCGGTGGAGAGTCAAGGGAATGACATGGAGTTAAATAAATGATAAATCATTTATTCATTCACTCATTCATTATCTATACTGCTTACACAGCTTGCAGTCAGGGTCGCAGGGGATGGCTGGAGTCTATCCCAGCTGTCATTGGGCAAGAGGCGGGGTTCACCCTGGATCCATTCCAGGGCCACATATAGAGACATACAACCATTCACCCTCTCCTCTGCATGGACTGTTGGAGTACATGGAATCTCCATCCAATCCAACCAAGGACGTTCTTGTAATGGGGTGGGAGCACAAAGCACTGCACCACCGCACTGCCCTACAAATAATAATTATTCTTATATTTATGAAGACGTTTCCATCAAGTTGCTGTACGAATGAAGACATTCGATTGGGATGCAAATGAAATAAAACTCACACATTCATCCATTCAGTCCTGTGATGAGGGACACAGTGGGAGTGGAGGCTTCCGGTCGACCCTGCCGCATGCCGCGCACACAATCGCTTCATTCCCCCGAAACCCTGACGTGTGTTCATTCTGTTTCCTCCGCAGTCGGACAGCAACACCAGCTTCCTGCGGGCGGCACGGGCGGGGAACATCGACAAGGTTTTGGAGTATCTGAAAGGAGGAGTGGACATCGGCACCTGTAATCAGGTAGGACATGGAAAAGACGGGGTTTACCCATTTACAGCGATTCCCTGTGAGTGTGACGACTTGCGCTGTAGATTATACTTGTCGTAAAGTTATGAGCGAAGTGCTTAATAATCACTGACATAACCGCCATTTTGACTGACTAGGAAGGGTCCGGATTAATTCCTGACATGGCGGCGCTTATGAAGCGGTTCCAGTAAACTGACCGCTTGACATCAAGACGCCGGTTACCAAACGGCTGACGAAGCAACAAAGTCAGCAAGTCAAGGAATTAAAGCTTGAGTTTGAGTGCACTTTAAACGACTTAGTATCAGCCAAATTCAAGGTGTCTTCAAATTATTTTGAAAGAATGTGAAATCAAGCTGGATGTGAGCTGAAGGACAAATCAGAGTGGACAAGAATGAATGGTTCTCAGTGTAGCCTCATCCCGTGAACTCCCGTGGTCTTTACTAATACGCGCCACCATCTCTGAACTCCCACCAACCTGTCAGACAAAAACAGTTTTTTCTCGGTCAGTTGTCATCATCCTGCTTTGGTGTGAGCGTTACGGCTAGCCACGGTGCCGGTGTCTCCAATCGCTAATGGCTGGAATCTTACGCAGGAGGATCCAGCAGTGCAGTGATTGTTCCAGCAATGTGTCGAGGCCTTGGCTGTTGCCAGGGAATTAAATTTTGTTGGCAAGCGCCCATAGTGTAAGCGAGATAATGGCCTATAAGGCGTCTTTTATACGGAACTAATTCACATTCCCTGGCTTCCAAATCCTCTGTTCGTTTTGTTCAGCACGCCTCATAGTGATAGCTGATTTTCTTCAAATAGCATGCCAGTGAAGGGATCTATATCTATTTAGCCCGCTCAGAAGTTCCCAAAGTTTTCAGCCGACCCATGCAATAAGTAGTGGATCGTAGATGGAAACGGCTTTGGATTTTATACCTTTCGAAGGTAGTAAAAACACCCAAGGCAGACTTTCTGGATCTGTTTTGATGAAGACTTAAGTTATTTAAACTAATTTTCACCATGCTGATCTTGAAATCGAACATCATGGTCCTCGACGTGTCCAGCAAGTATCGATTTTATCCATCAATGATCAATCTTCTGATGGTAATATTGCTATAACTGATTAGTTCATTTGGCTGTTATGTGACAGAAACCAGTGAAGCGCATCAATTTATCCCCCTCGATGCTCAACATGTTTCGATGCTGACCTATTTTAATCAGATTATGCTCATATAAAGTGATAAACATCTGATATCTTCCGTAGCTTCGTAAATAAAAGCGGTGGGCATTGCATTTGTTGCATTCGTAGGTTTCATTTCTGAACCAGGTCAATAGTCTCCACTTACATAGCTCTTTCAGCACCTTTTCATTGGACATTACATTCACCCATTCACTCAAACACTCACACTGGTGGCGGTGGAGTTACCATATGAGGCGCTAGCTTGACCATCAGGGGCAACTGGGGGTTTACTGTCTTTTCCAACAACATTGCAGCATGGAGAAAAGAGGAGCCGGGGATTGAACCCCCAACCTTCAGATTGGAGGGATGGAAATATTTTTCAGTATTTCACTCCTTGTTTATCAGTTTAGAGATTAGCCACTTGGACCAAAGCCCATCTGTCACTCATCGTGTTTTTGGCCCAAAAACAAACAACAGTGACGACCTTACATTTAATCTGATTAGCCTGTCGGGCAGTATGCGACTCGCATCCTTTACGCAAATCAGAACAAGAAGCCATCTTGTCTTTGGACAAGATGAAATCTGTTTTGTAAACACTTCATCAGCGATAAGAGTCTACAAAAAGTGGTTGTGGAGCAGTTTATTCCTATGACCCTCTTAAATGGAAAGCAGTTGTGTACTAGCATCTGAAAATTGGACCACATCTCGGGACACTGCTGCGGTAAATTTATTTATAACTCACATCATCATAACTGACTATGACCATCTTGTCCATGACATCAGCATTGCACAGTCAGAGCAGGTGTCATGGATCCAGGAGAACCCTGGATGGTCTCCTGGGCAACTCCGCGTATTGACAGAATGATGTAAAGGATACAACGGGTATGCAAGCTGGCAAAGGAGGCACGGTGCCCGGCAAAGTACTTGCCAGTTGTGAACGGGAGAAGTCGTAATAGTAGAAGAGTAAAAGGATGTCTCGGGGTGTACGGAGGGAGCTGTTACCTAATTCTTCCGACCAAGGTGGCCCATGTCAACACAGTCTGCAATATTCACACGTACCCTGACAAATATTATGCATTCTCACCATGAAAACGTAAATAATGGCGCGCACAGGGAGAATACTTTCATCTGGGTTTTTTCCGTCTGTCGTACTTTGGGACGAAACTGACTCATCTCTGCAGCGTTGTTGTCCTGCAGCTGTTCCCGGCGAGGGACAAGGTTCTACTCCAAACATACTGCTAATCTTGAGACACAAGTTGCGTAACTGTCTCCCCTGCTGCTCTGTGATAACACAGCACTCTCTAGCTCTGCTCTATCATGCAGTAACTTTTCGGTTGAGGGTAGACATACTCACCCTGAAATAGTCTTTATGTATATCTGTACGATGTCAGTTCACTGTGACTTAAATGTGCCTTTTCCTGCTCGACCGTATGCTGGAAACTGGAGTTTTTGCCCCGGTATGCTCCTTGAAGATGGCTGCTGGTTAGAATCTGGTGGCTTCTTTCTGCATATTCTCTCCGTCTTCTCCTGCCTTGGTTCTCACCAGCTTCACCAGGTCCGACAGTATGAAAACAATCAGTAGGTTCATTGAAGACTGGAATGTCTGCGCACCAGGCTGTGGACAGCGAGCCATAAGACCTGCTGAAAAGAAAAGTCTGCGGTTTGTGCATGGTCACAATATCAGGAACGTTTCCTGAAAGCATCATGTGATTTATGGACAGGCCGTTGATCATCGAGGTCGTTCATGTCAGACGCTGTAGATGATGGAGTCATCTGAGAAACAGAGTTAAATGGGGACCTTTAACGGGCATACTGCTAACCCCGCAGCATTCTGAGTCAGCGGATCAGTAGATCACCTTTTAGTTGCTATAGTCACCTGAGAACCGGAGCTATAGGTCACAGCTTTTTTTGTCCTCGTCTCAAACTTTAGAGATTCTAGATGCGCTTTGGTAGTGTGACCTGTTAACATCCCAAAAAAATGTTTGAAATGTTGACATGCTGACTTGAACATTCTTCCTTTGATTAAACAGATGAATTCCCAGACACGAATCCAAGAGTAGCCCGATCGTTCAGATGAGTGTCTTCATTCTCCGTGGAGCTCCACAGGGCGCTCGTTTAGGATTTCCAAGAATTCAGCACAGTTCCTCACAGGGCAGCGGGTCAAAGATTGGGTCGGAAGTCAGAAGGGACAATTACTTGTCGAAAGGGCAGCCGAAAGGGAGATTTAATCAAAGTATTGCGGTGTGTTTTCTAAGTTTTATGTGAAATTGACTGGCAATTCTGTGTTATTTCTATTTTCTTTTTGCAGTAGCCAACTCTTTAACCAAATGTACAATAATTACCCCCCCCCCCCCCCCCCCCCCCCCCCCCCCCCCCCCCACCACCAACCCCCCCCTCTCTCCCCCCCCTCCCCCACGCATGCCGCCCTCCCCAGCAAATAAAACGCAACCCCCCCCCTCGCCTCGCA
>CAAKHD010002491.1:93638-105639 GCA_901007705.1 Fistularia tabacaria
GAATTTTTTGTTTTTTTTTTTTTTTTTTTTCCGGACCCACCCTTTAAACAAAATTAAAAAAATTCCCCCCCCCCCCCCCCGCCAAGACACACACACACACACACAAAATACCAGTCTTTGTGTTCCCCCCCCTGTAAAGGTTTGGATACGTCCCTAAAAGGAGGAGCGAGCCCCTCTCTCTCTTGACCCAGACCATCATGGAGCACCTGACACCCAAGGACCCAAAGATATTCTTAGATGTTATGATTTACAACCTGGAGCCCTTTCACCCCCGAGCCAGTCACGCTCACGCCCCACTCCTTGACATGTTAACTAAAATAATCCTGAAGATGATTGTGCATTCATGTCACGATGAGGAGATCATGGGTATGAAGTCGCTCATAATGTAATTATTTTTAATTAAACTGAAAATTCAGGCGCTTCATTCAGTCGCCTGTTCATGAGTCCTGATAGTGTCCTTTTATGCTCAGAGGTAAAAGACTAATTCCCTTTAGAACAAGGTCACCTGCTGGCGGACACTAACACGGAAAAACCATGGCGTTCCTTGCAGGGTTTTCTTCATTCATGTTGAGAGGATTGAATTCTTTCATTGTTAGAGGAGGAGGGCTTTGGTTCCATGGGGAGCTCAGGATCTATTAATGCTGTAGGGTTGTACCTTCTCTACCAACTGCTCCTCTGTTGGTAGAGTAGGCACGTCTCCAATCGGAAGGTCAGGTGCTTGATTCCTGGATCCTTTTGTCTGCTAACCGATGTGTCCTCGGGGAAGACACTGAGCCCCCAGTTGCTCCCAATAATCTGGCCATGAGTGCATGAATGGGCGATTGCCATCCAGTGTAAGTTGCTTTGAAACCGCAAGGTTTTGAAAGCTCTTTACAATTGGAGTCTTGCCCTGCATGAACACTTCTGATCATTTCCCACCGATCTGGACGTTAATTGTTCCTTTTTTTTTCTCCTAGAATGGTCTTAACGCTCTGCACCTGGCAGCCAAGGAGGGCCACATGGAGCTGGTCCAGGAGCTGCTGGACAGAGGGGCCACGGTGGACTCAGCCACAAAGGTAGAAACGATAAAACATATAAAAAAGCATGTTCAAAGAAGTATTCTTGTTTCAAACTTAAAAAAAAATGTGTCTTTTCATTCTTTCCTGGATTCAGAAAGGAAACACAGCTCTTCACATATCCTCCCTAGCTGGTCAGGCTGAGGTGGTGAAGATCCTGATCAAACGGGGGGCCGACATTAACGCACAGTCTCAGGTGAGTCTATGGAGACGTCACGGCATCTCTTTCCAAAGTAAAGATCTTGTTGCCTGTTCAGACTCTGGATTTCCCTGTGAGGCCCCGGGTGTTAAAGTTTCCTTCTCTCTTGCGTTCCTCTGTTGTAGAATGGATTCACCCCACTTTATATGGCGGCACAGGAGAATCACCTGGACGTGGTGCGGTACCTCCTGGAGAATGGAGGCAACCAGAGCACTGCCACAGAGGTGAGAACACCTTTCAAAACAACGTGGACACTTCACCAGAAGATGGGTATCAATCATCCCAAAATCCTCCAAGCTTAAAAAAGGAACTTTACAACTCTGAAAACTACATCGCTCAAAGGGACAAAAAAAATTAAGATAAAGACAAACGCAAAAACAGATTTCTTTTGATAGTCTTATGAGGGCACTAGATTGACTGACTGCTGATCATCACACAAATCCTTGTGCTTGGGCCCGACAAAGTCACGAGGAATAACAATATGTCAAATTTGGAGCACATCCGGCCGAAAGGCTCATGTATGCTCTGGGCGGGATATGCATACAGATACAGGCTGAACCATTAATATTTATTCTCCATCCATTTTTCCGGATAATTTTGTCCATCTCCTGGAAGTTTACTGGATACAGACCAGCAGGGCACCACCAGTAAAAACGACAGGGGCAGTATTTGCAAAACGGAGAAACTTCTTGAGGAGAGGCTTTGAGTTTGTCTTTATGATGCTACAACGCCGGGTTCACACGGACAAACACCTTCTGCAGGAAATGTGTGAAGAAACTTGCCGGCAACTTGGGATAGATTGGAAGGTTGTCAACGAGAATAGGAGGTCTCAGTGGGAATCCTTTGTCAGATCACAACACTGTGACTTCTAGCAGCACCCTGTAGCGGAGGCACTGACAACGTTCAAATGTTGGCCTAATGGTTGGTTTTCATACCAGAAACCAAATCCCAGATTTCTGCTTCTTTCTTGCACTAGTTATGTTTCAACAATTGATATAACAGTTTGCTTGAAGGTAAAAGTACACGTTTTTTTGTCCCGCCTGGTCATATATGTTGGATTGCAACTCTCGATACATTCAAGCTGTGTGTTTGCAAGTAGTTTAAAGATGCTGGAGCTCTGCCTCAGATTGCTCCCCTGTCTTGCTGAAGACAAACAGACTCAAGTGCCTGCTAATCAGAGCTGTCTTTTCTGACTGCTGCTGAACAGCCACCGTGCACAGAATGAATCTGGCTCCAGTGACATTGGTTTGTAATCAAAATAAAAAAAAGAGTAGCTCAATTACGGTGGATCCTCATCAACGCAGAGATGACGAGGAAGAATTTGTTCAAAACAGTTCCACGTCTCAAATGATGAATCTGACGTCCTGCCTCTTTTTGTTCTTTTTCGTTAACCTGGCTTATGTAGCAGACAGCAACACTGGCATTGTCTATTTCGTGGCTGCATATCCCACTTGCTGCATGTTCAAGAAGGCAGTTTGGTAACCAAAGGGTTGGGGGTTTTCTAGCCTTGCAGCACCCCTCGCCCAGCCGGTATTCCCCTGTCCACGATCATCTACTGCTAAACTGACCCTTAGCATAATGGCAAAAAGACGGAGTAGACGTTAGATTCATGTATTTTGCATTCAGTTGGAGCCTCATAGTTCTTAAAGGTACAGATAGTGAACGTATTCAGGTAGAGGGAGGAGGAAGTACAGGGCATTCATTGGATTGTGAAGTATTGTGTTCAAGATTGCAGTGTTGGCAATTTGGAATTTTCTGACGTATTCAGATGACGTGGTTGTAGTGCCTCCGTTGTTCAGGAGCTCAATAACTATTTAAAGATGCTACGAAGACAATGTGCTTGTTTGAAGAATGTGAAGTTGCCATCAGGGAATACAGGGGGAAAAGTCCCTGCAAACTCCCAAAGTAGTGAAGTAAATGGTGACCAATTTAAAAAAAAAAAGCCTGCTTATCTGTCATAATCCTGGTCCCTGAAAGCTCCCACATGTGAAGATGGCCGTGAAGCAGCCATTTACGCCGTGTTTTTCAGCACAAATGTCTGCTTTAGCCGCTTATATCCAAGCTGTGTGCACTGTTGCCCTGGGTAACCACCTTAACCTTTAACCCGCCAAGCTCTCACTGCATTTTTACTGAACTTGCTGTGAACTCACTTACTGTGAACTCAGATTGCGCGGCTGCTAATGCACGTGCAGGGTGATGGCGAAGAAGCTAAAAAAACAAAATGGCAAAACATGTTAAATCTTTGCAACTTGTTTCAGTCCCTGGTTTTTAACGATCTTTAGAATTTGAATTTCGGGGAGAGAGTGACCGCAGTTGACTGAGACACACATAGCTTGACCTTTATGCCCCTCTGTCTGCACGCTCCCAGGATGGCTTCACCCCTTTGGCCATTGCCCTGCAGCAGGGCCACAACCAAGTGGTTTCTGTTTTGCTGGAGAACGATACAAAAGGCAAGGTCCGCCTCCCTGCCTTACACATTGCCGCCCGCAAGGACGATACCAAATCAGCGGCCCTGCTCCTCCAGAATGATCACAACGCGGACGTCCAGTCGAAGGTAAGCTTGTCTCACCGCCTATGTGCTAGCATGCGTGAGAGCTAATACGACGTGTCCGTGCTCATGTCGCCGACTGTTGTGAAGCAGTTTAAGAGGATTTCGCTCGTCTGGGGTCGGCGCTAGTAACCGTCAGTGCTTACTAACTCTGGAGGTTCATGTGAAAACTCCCCGCTCATGTCTGCTCGCAAAACGTGCAATGGATCCGGTTTAATTATCCCGTTATTTAACAAACTGCAGGGGCTGCTCTCATTGTATCCCATCGTTTTAATGACAGGTCTCACTTTTCCCTCACATTATGCAAAGCCAGGGAGCGGGTGGGAGGCTGGCAATGCTCAATCAGGCCATGGATAGAAGATGATGGAACCTGAGAGCATAAGCCAGTGAGCACTGTAAAATACCACAAGATGATGCATTCTAGTAACATTGGACAAGCTGGAAAATGAGATCTTTTCCTTGTTTTAATGTTTTTTTCGTGGGTAAACGAACACCGATCCAAGGGTTTTTTCGGAGTAAATTGCTGGAATGTTCCGCTACCACGCAACCAGCCAACCTCATAAATCACTGTCTGGCAGAACTCACTGTCTCACAATGGAAATTAAACTAAATCAATGAATTGGTTAGAAAATATATTTTAGGAAGTATTGAATATTGCTGTCAAAGGTGATTACATTTGCTTCAGGTCAAGTACTTTCATGTGTACTTGTGTGTTATGGTTGGTAGCGTAATTGCACGTGTGGTGTAGAAGGAAGTGTTAACCGCGCCTCTGCTTGTCCAGCTCCATCTGGTGGCGGGGTGACAATCCGCCCCACCCAGGCGAGGTGAACCTCACATATATCAGCAAGCCAGTGTTGAAAACTCTGCTGTGTCAGAGTGACACCCAGGAAGGGATTCCCCAGATGACTGACCCAAAGAATCCTAAGTTGTTTGCCAAATCTTTGCCTGAGGTCCTCTGAGCGGGAGCCTGACAGCGTGCGCTGACGGGGTCGCGCTCAGACAAGCCCCGTCAGAGTGTCCGCAACTGCTGCTGGCAAGTGAGATGCCCCTTGGGCCGGCGACTTTGCGGTACAGACTTTTTCCTGGAAGTCAACCACTCCTTAAATGCTCTTTAGCAACTTCTAATCAGATGAATATTTGTGATGCTAAGAGCGACCGCTCCTAGCGGTCACACCATCCTGCCAACAGTGTTGAGATGTCTGCCCGGCAGTGAAGAATGCTTTAGTGCCCATCAAGATGACTGTCTAATTAATAATGTCTCTCCATTCTGGCGGCAGTCCAGTAGACGCCATTTCAAGCCTAAACCATGTGTACATGGAGCCCTCTGAGGAGACAGCTAACACCGCTAAGCTGAGCTGTATACTGTGCATTTGTGTTTCCATCTGTCTGTCTTTTCATCTTCCTCTCTCTCGTTCAGTGTCTCTGTGCCTGCCACATCACCCCTTCTGGTCCTGCCACTAACCGGGTCTGTCCCTCTTCTTCTACTCTCCCACAAAACTCCTTCACCTCCCCCTCCAACTCACCAGTCCCTGTGTCTTAAGTGTAATGCTGTCCACTGCATGGAGTACGCCACTGTCCGCAGGTTGTACTGCGATGAACGCGGGCTGCATGCTAAAGCACGGGGGTTCTCCTAGAGATCACGTTGACCATTGCAAAGGGGTGGGAGGGCCTAAAGTTTCGACGTTACTTCGGCAGGGTTGCAGAAGTGACTGTTTTTGGGAACCCATCCTCACTCCCACTGCGTCGACCGCCTGACGAATGGTGAGCGCTCCCTTAGCGTCACAAAGCGACGCGTTAGACACCTCTTTTTCATCATTTCACGACGAAACACGGAGCTTGATGTCTACATCAACATCAGTATCTATTTCAAATCCTAACCTAAATACCGCTTCTCCCGCTGGGTCTAAAAATGAAGCTTCAGGTTCGTCGAAAAACGACGGAAAAGGGGTGTCTAATGCATCGGTATGTGACGCTTAGGGAGCTTTCACATTTCGTCAGGCGGTCGTCGCACTGGGAGTGAGGATGTGTTGTTTCTGGACAGTGGATGGTGGCTGAAAGTGAAGTGGCTAGAGTGTGGATGGTGCTGAAGTACTCTCGTTACTGCGCTAGCCTCAAAGCGAATGTCAAACGCTCCTTCTACGGGAAATACATTTCAGTCGACGCGCCAATTTCCTTTCAGCATCAGGCGAGTCTGAATGGAACACGGGCATACCTGTGCTTAAAACGCTGTGCCGTATTACAACGCTACTCACACGGGAAGGGCGATATCCCTGACGAAGCAGGTGTTTTTACTCAGGGAGTGTTCTGCTGCTGTTTACGTCACCACACCTATTGCTTATTTTCACCTTAACGTCTTCATGACACAAGGGTACGAGCTAAAAACTCGTTACCCCCTATGATGTTTTGAATTATATTCCGACACGGTTGGCACCACAGCCTCGCGCAATTAAAAATTGCACGCGTTTCATCCGCGATTCCATCAGACATTTAACTTCTCCAGCGCACTCCTTCTCATTTCGGCTAATGATAGGTCACAACACCCCGAGGGGGTGATACACAGAAGCAGAAACGGGTCCGAAATAGGAAGGTAAAGGGGCTGATGGAGTCACTGCCTCTCAGTTGCCGATGCTCGCTTTCACCACAGCCCAGCATTAGCCCAGGCCAGCTGGGCCATTTTCATTTGCACTTCACGTTTTATCTTATCATTCTGGACAATTGCATTACCTCTTGTATTTTCCAAACTTGTGTACATAAAGTGCACAATGCGGTTGGGCAAGTATGATTGTCCCAACTGTTTTGATGTTGTTTTTTTCCAGCAGGAGTATATACAAACCAAACCTGAGCCTTTAGATGAGAGGGATATGAACAAGTGCTTACAATGTATCATTTAATTTTGAAAAGCAATATTTCCTTCCCTTCCAAAGTCATGCTAACGATACCACATCACCCTCAGAGTTGATTTACAGGTACATAATTAGCTTCAATGCAGATTGCGTTGAGCTTCACGCTATGTTAGCCAGTATGAATAAGGCTGACCACGAGGTGCACCGAGAAGGAAAACACAACGGTCCGTTGGATACGAATCATAAACTGCCTTTTTCACTGATGCAGAGGTTTTCAAGGAGGTGATAGGCGCTCTCGGTGAAGGCCGCTAACCAGCGCGCCTGTTGATGCTTGTGCTTTCACCGAGTGTTTGCTGAAGGCCAAGACTCCAACCTCTGCATGAGTGTATACAGTGCATTAAATGCTGATCTTAATTCACCCCTGGCTAAGCCCCGCCCCCTTTAGTTACCGTTGCCAAGGCCGACGAGCTGCCTGAGCTAGTGCTTTCAGAAATAATCTTTACATTATGCTCTCGAAGGGCATTAAACATTGATGCATTAAATCTAATGTTACTAATGTTGCAGTCCACAGCTGTATGTGCAGAACATAGCCATTTTAGCTTAGCTGGATAGCTGGCTACCGTCACAACAGTAGCTACCAAGTGTATCCATAGAGCCAACTGACAGTTTGGGCTTAGCAGCTAACACCTGCTTGGCAACAGGATCACACAATTTAACAGTTTTTGGACTTCCATTTTCCCCTGTCCGGTACTGCACTGTGATTGACAGCTCGGATCATTGGGGCGTGGCTTAGTGAAGGGTGAATTGTAAAGAGCAGCCGGAGACTCTCAGGTTGATTGAGTTTCAAGTAACTGCTCCGGGTCGCCTTCTTTCCTTGAACAACCACTTCCGTTTATGTAAACACTACATAAAAAATTAGCATTAGCATAGCAGTCCACTAACTTCTGGCTGTGCAAGCCTGGTTAAAGTGAGGTCGAATCCGGGAATGTGAAACCAGTAAAGCCGTCAAATCGTGAGTGCCCGGTGTTTTCTCACCGAAACCGAGACTCGTTTCAGCCACGTCACTTGTCAGTCACCTGTCTGACCGCGAGGAGAATCCCAGTAACTGTACTCATCTTTCCCTCCGTCCTTCCTCCTGCTTCAGATGATGGTCAATAGGACAACTGAGGTACAAACTCACTCCTCTGACATTCACTACGTGAACACATGCTTCCATCCTGTTTTTCCTTTCTCTTTTTATTTCCGTCGCTCCCAGCGCTGCATGGCATCAACTGAAAGTATCTGGTTTTTATTTATTCTCCATTTCCCTGCAGTTTCTGTTCTGTTTGGCGCCTTAGTAGCCGACACGACCAAGCGACCGCTCCTTGTCCCATCACGCACAAATCATGAATATTTTTTAGCGTTTTTTTTTTTCTTCCTCTCATCCGGTTAGCATCCATTACTTTGTCGTTCTTTTCCAAATCAAGGTTTTGTTCTGTCTTTGAACCCTGCAACATGGTTGAGATGCGCAGCTTTATTTGAAATTCCAACATCCTGCCTTTGCAAGTTGTGATTTGACTAATGTTTCGTGTCTTTGTCCGTGTTCCCCGTCTGTTTATATTATGTTGCATGATGTCTTATTCTGAAATGGTAACTTCTTGGTAATTACTGTTATTTCAAACATGGCATTGCACAATACTGGGAGCTGCCAGCACACAAAAAAACAACAAACTGTATTGAAATGTGACTTTCCAGGTTTGTGTGCATGATGTATGAACCCTTTCAAATAGGGGCTAGATAGTTTAAACCAATTAGATGTGCATAAATACGTGTGAAAGTGCTTTTATTATATGTAGATATTTTGCAGGTCTAGTCCTGTGACCTCTCGAATTTTCCACGCTTTGGCTTCACGGCTACCAAATTTGTCAAAACATCAACATTCCTGATTTTAATTTCCTTGGAGTTCACACTGATCCACTGGTTTCTGATTTCTTTGTGAGGACTTTAAAGACTGGAGGTCAGAGCGTTAACACCTGATGAGGGATCACACTCCACGATTGGTCGAACCAACGGCATTACGTGAGCGACGGTGTATACTAGAGCCAGAGTTAAGAGAGGAAGCAAACATGGAGGACAAATGCCTGGCTCGATATTCCTAGTTTGATATTCCCGCTAATTACTACTTTCTGTGTCCTGCTTCCTTTGTTTCATTAGTCGTTAGCGACATGTGTTGGCAGTCGGGTCCGTCAACAGCGCACACTACCATACTGGGTCGTGTCAAAAACGGAAACATGCTTGATTGACGGCCCCTGAGGTTGGGTCTTTCCCCTCACACGCTATTAGGTTTCTGCGCCGACTATCCATGCCCACTGCCCCCCCAACTAGCTGTGTCCGCTGTCCACAACTAGTACCAACTCTGCTTGACTGTGAATCCTGGGTAGAACCGGGCAGTACATCTTAGTGTGCCGTTGTGTGTCCTCAGTCTACGATGCAGTCCAGGAGGGTGGAACTGCCAGATTTGCTTTTGGATGCACCTGAGTTTGAGGCTACTCAAAAGTAGAAAGTTGCTTCAGGGGAAAATGCGAGTCCTCTAAGGCATCACACATAAATGGTATTCCTGGTAAACGAATTGGAGTGCTCACATACACTTAGGACTGAACTTCCAGGAGCCCAAGATACTCCGTCTTGGGTTGAGCACTGCAGACATTAGCAATCCCCAGGCACGCTGTCTCACTTTGGTGACAAAATTCTGAATGATCCCAACTACAGCACGGAACGTCCAGGAAATGATGCAGCTAAACCAGACTTGGGCTGCTAAGAAGGACAGCAACTGTGATGATTTTTTATTTATATCTTCATTCCTTACCTATGATCCTGCATTCATGGTCACAGAGATGGGCTGCAGCCGGTCCCAGCTTACATTGCACAATGGTTTAATCACACGGCTGCATAGTAATAGGACTGATAATTGGAATCAGAACAACAGTAGCAAGAAAAAAAAAATGCTTGCGTCCCTATTAACAGCCGGAGCATGGACCTGACTTCACCCACTCACTCCCACTGTAATGGGATTGTCTGATTTTGTTCATGCATCATGTGCACACAACCGAAAAATTCAATTTCCCCACGATACAACTTCCCTCCCACACTGGCACCCCCAAGTTTTCCATGTCACAGGTTCCAGATCAAGTATGTCGATGCATGCTTCTATAGACGATGTTGAAATGACCGTTAGCCTTTACTGTTTATTTTACTCAGCTGCTTCTGTTAGATGGAAATGGCTCTGCTAAGAATAAAAAAAAAAAAAAAAAAAAGCTAGCTAGCATGATGCGGCCACGCTGCCTTGTTTTGCACCATTCTAAGCTTCTGACTGTGTTTGAAGTTTTGAAAACCATCACGTTTGGTCACTGTGTTCTTCACACTCTTGTAAACAACTTTTTCACATTAAATCGGACCCACACTTACAGAACGGCAAGGTAAGGCAAGAATTTCACCACTACCCCAACCCGCTATGCAATCTCTAACTTCTGTCACATACTTGTCATCTCTAACTTCAGTATGACGTACAGTTAGCATAGTGCACTTTGGTGTTGATTGGAAACGTAGCCTGGTCTTCCTCTCCGTGTGCCAGTATCTGATTTTACAATCATTGGATGATGTGGATTTGGGTTAGCCATTGTTTGTCCGTGTCCACGTCGGTCCCGGTACCAACCTGTGTGTGCTGTACGTCCCTGTGTTTCGCCTATGATTTCTCCATCTCCAAATGGGTGTAGAAGACGCCTTTTTGTGTGTGTGTGTGTGTGTGTGTGTGTGTGTGTGTGTGTGTGTGTGTGTGTGGTCGATAATCTGCATGGAGAAAATAACGTGTCCGACTTTGTTTCGGGTGTGGGTGCTACATCTTGTGACCTGAGTTGAAAAGAAAAAGTAAAAAAGAAATTCTCATTTCTTTCCTGCTCATGTTTTGATTTATTCTTGGTGCTTGGCGCTGCATGACGTAAAGACTAGAGGCCCAGAAAAGCAGGTCGGAGTTCCCGGGTGGGTTTCTAACCGCAGTCCTTTCTTTGCCGCCGTCTCTTTCCTGTCTCCCATCCAGAGCGGCTTTACGCCCCTGCACATCGCCGCCCACTACGGGAACGTCAACGTGGCCACTTTGCTGCTGAATCGAGGGGCGGCGGTGGACTTCACGGCCAGGGTAGGATGGGGCGCTCTGAAACCTAAGAAACGAAAGCAACAATCCTGCGCTTTGTGAGCACAGCTAGCGTGTCTAAACCGGACTCTCAACCCTCCGCAGAACGGGATCACGCCCCTGCACGTGGCCTCCAAGCGCGGCAACACTAACATGGTCCGCCTCCTGCTGGACCGCGGCTCTCAGATCGACGCTAAAACGAGGGTGAGCCGGGGAATCGCCAAAGAGCGGAGCACACAGCTGGCAACTTCCAAAGTCTAATCGCCAAAGCCGAAAGCCAGCACATTTTTTTCAAGTTTGTGAAGGAGAGGAAACATTTCAGACAGAAATCCTGCTTCTTGAGTTTTTCACAGCTATTAATAAAAGCATTTGTTCTTCTTGCTAGCCAAATACTCTGTTAAATCTTATTACAAATTATTTGATGCTTGCCTAATTGAATTGCTCAATTAAAGTTTGGCACTCAATTGTTCTCTTTGTATGGACATTATCTACAAAAAGCTGCTTATTATTAAATGTCAATTACGGCACAGCTAGGAACTTGTGGGTTCACTGAATCGTGTTTCCCTGCAGGACGGTCTAACCCCACTCCACTGCGCCGCTCGGAGCGGACACGACACGGCCGTGGAGCTGCTCCTGGAGAGGGGCGCGCCGTTGCTGGCGAGGACGAAGGTGTACTCATAGTTTGCTTCCTGGAAAACAAACTCACTCTTCGCTCAACTGTAACGAAGGAGGTCTGAGGTGAAGTTCTTATCTCCTCACATTCTTTTTCGCCTTGTCCAGAATGGCCTCTCGCCTCTGCACATGGCGGCGCAGGGCGACCACGTCGAGTGCGTCAAACACCTCCTGCAGCACAAGGCGCCTGTGGATGACGTCACCCTGGACTACCTGACCGCGCTGCATGTGGCAGCGCATTGCGGCCACTACAGGGTCACCAAGTTGTTGCTAGACAAGAGGGCCAACCCCAACGCAAGGGCATTGGTAGGACACATTTCAAAATAAGAATGGACCAATCCATACAGAGGCGGTGTAAATCACAAGCCTGTGCTTTTAGTCTCTTGGCTCAATCTCGCTATTTTTAGCTCGGATGTCCACCTGGCTCCAAACGAAGGAAGTTAAAAATCCTTTTTTGTCAGTAAACTATATTCGTCTGACATGTGCCTCCCCCTCCCCCCTCAACACCCCACAACCAAA
>CAAKHD010002491.1:113808-150599 GCA_901007705.1 Fistularia tabacaria
GTTTAAATGTCCCGTTCCTCTTTTGGAGAAATTTGCATATTTGTTGTTTTTATGTTTGACACTCCCCCCCCCCCCACCCCCCACCCTCCCCCGGAGTGGAGCTCTGGAGGCAGTGAGTAACTGTGCTGTCCGCCCACAGCATGGAAAGTCATTGATGATGTCATGTCGGAGGAGCCCGAGGATGTGGAAGGTATTCGGCGTGCCGCGCCACGGGCCGCGCCGCCGAGTTTGTCCAGGCTGCTCTTTTCTGCATGCTGAATGAAACATGCTGAGCACAACTAACGGCAGCGAGCTGTATTGCGCAGGAAAATTAAGCCAGATGCCAAGGTTGTAGTACAGAAGAACGTGTGAACTTACCCTCACACTCCAGGACACCGGGTTTGGGGCATGAGTAGATCCCTTCTCCACTTATGAGTGGAAAATGTGCAATATTTTCTGCCTGATAAGGAGGGCATCGTCAACATGTGTCTACAGTACATATCCACGACCAAGCAGCTGCCTCAGCTGTTTTTACTGCTGTTACCCAGGGGTGAACGTTGCCTCAGCAAGAATCCTCTTTAGCTTCTTCTCAAGGCCTTGTTTTCAGTTTTTCTGCCAAAGACAATGTACATGATTGAAAAACCTGAATACCTACACCGGGTTCAAGTCTGTGAATGGGCATACATTGCTAAGAGTCTGGCAGGAGTAGGTCTGTGTGGGTTTAGGGATTAACCCGGCTATCGCTTCATTTGTCACACTGATTTCCTCTTTAATCACAAAGCTTGGGAACCAAATTTAGCACAGTACCCTGCTAACACTGACACCTTGTGTTAGCATGCTTTGTCTTTTTGCCAACGGAGCTAATGCCCCTCGGCTTGTGTGTGAGTATGTGTGTGTGTGTGTGTGTGTGTGTGTGTGTGCGCGTGTGTCGGAGGGGGAGCTTGAATGCTCAGTTAACTCAAAAGGTTACCCTTTGCGTTGCTGCCGTTTTTGTGTCACAATTTCCCATCGAGCAGCAAGACCCTTGAAGTCCACACATATAGCACATCTGTTATATGAAGGGCGGCTGTGTTTGTTGATACAATCAGAGGGGTTTATAATTTGACTCCCGGCTCCTCCCATCTGCATGCTGAAGTGTCCACTTAACCTCACGGTTTCTCCCGATGGTCAAGTTAGCATCTTGTGTGTGCGTGCGTGTGTGAATGACTGAATGAATGAATGCGATCCATTTGAAACCGCAAGGTGATGAAAGTGCAATGTAAGTGGAGATCATTTACCATCTCAGTGTTTCCTGGGTAAGAATTTCCATTGATAAGGATGGAGGTAGTACCATGATGTGGTACGAGGCGCTATAGCTGGTTAGCATAGTCGCAAGGTGGAAACTGTACATATTTTCATTCATTTTCTTTTCTTGTTCAGGAGCAAATGTTACTACTTGGTAGGCATGTGTTTGCTGTTAGACTACAGTTGGCGTCAACTCATCCTGATTGAACTGGAGTTTCCATTCATTAGCTCACCTCCTGTCTGCTCCACCCTCCCAAGGCGATGACACCATGACGGGCGACGGAGGGGAGTACCTTCGGGCAGAGGACCTCAGGGAGCTGGGAGACGACTCTCTGCCAGGGCAGTATCTGGATGGGATGAACTACTTGCGCTTCAGCCTGGAAGGGGGGCGTGCTGACAGGTAAGAGCGCTGACATTTCACCTTGCCCTTCCAAGTCCCGCCCCCGTTTTTTTTGCATCCACCAAGCTTTCGCATCTGATATGTAGGGTAAGAAGCCAGGAGCACGGATATTACGTATTATTAAGCTCATATCATTTAATTATGATTGATATTTGTTCATTTTTGCAATCCTCTAAAATACATCACATACAAATGTATCTGCAATTTTGCCGGTAACTGCTTTTTCTCCACGCTTCAGCACGGACAGGTCATTCACACCCAACTACAATAGCTACTACTCCCCGAAACACGAGGGCATGATGGACGACATGCTCACCTGTCAGCAGGTAAGGTGCACAGCATCTAATCGCGGTAGCTTTATGCACCCCATCAAGGAAGACAGCAACTGATGACCGAAAATGGATGTTTAGAGTTTGGCTAAATGAGAATGTTCTTGCCACAAAGGCAAAAAAGTTTTTCAGACGCCAAGGCAAGCGAACTCTAGGCGAACCACCATCAGAGTGGTTCGGGACTTGAAAAATAATCAAAACATGATATGATAGATCACTAACTTCTTTTCCTTTCGTACTTCTTTTAATCTAAAGAAAGCTCACATTCCCCATAAAGTGGCTACATAATGCCTGGCTCGCCCTCCAGATTTAAGCCAACCCCTTTCCAAAATAACACAACGCAATTGGCAACTGCGGCCCCTTTTCGATTTCAGATTTCAACGCTTGCAAAGGAGAATGAGAGAGATTCGTACCGTCTGAGTTGGGGGACGGAGAACCTGGACAACGTGGCTTTGTCCTCCAGCCCAATCCATTCTGGGTACGTACTGAGAGGACATCTCTCCATACAGAATTGAATCCAGGTCATTCTAGGTGTCAAAGCCGACATTTCCTCTCGATTATTTCTAGGCGGTATGGCGCCTGATTAATCTTCGAGAAGGGTGGGCTCTTGGGACAATGGGTTCGGTGGGTGGGATGAACTTTCTTCCAACATTTTGATTCCATGGCTCATTTTACGACTCCAGATATCGTGTTCCTCTTAACTGCACTTTTAACTGGGGGTTATCAATGATCACAACTTCCCCATATATTTGGTCTCCGCTTCGTCCCCGTTTACACAACAAGGTTTCATTTCATTTTCAGTCGCCTTTTTCAAACAGTTTCACTTGCAGACGGCGACATTTTGAAAACGATCTTCATGCACACCAGACTGTAGGAAACACCAGAAACACTGTAGTACACATGACAGGCCACATTTTGTGACGAACTAAAACAGGAGCATACATAGAGCCACTTCATGTCTCAGCGCAATACAAAACACAGATACTACGGCAAGTGTAAACATCAACGATGGCGGGAAATGAAATTGTTGTACGGACCGAGGATGAGGTGATGTTAGTGCTTGGAGACACTGAACTACAATGATGATGAATTCCAAAAGAATGTACACTGGAAGTCATGCCGGTCTAAGTACTTCGGAGTACTCTGGAATATTTCAGAGTTCATATTCTGGTCCGATTGTTGCGCCTGTCTGCGATCTTGATGCCTGTTTTCAAGGGGTTTCGTTTTCTATGTCTCCATGGAGATGGAAGTGAGGCACTTTCAAATCTTCTTACTTGTCACCGTATAGCAGTGCTTTCAGAGAGCAACAATGCAACTTAAGTTTTGCGTTTTCACCCAAAAAACCTCAAGTTAACGGGTCCTTTCATCGCATTCTAGAGCATCAGTAGAAACTGGGGGCTCAGTGTTTATTGCATGCACACAGTAGGAGTTGGGAATCGAACTGCCAACATTTTTATTGGAGGGACACCCGCTGTACCTACCGAGCCACAGCCGCCTACGGCACTTAAACGCATCAGCAATTCCAATCGTCACATGGTTACCTCATCCCGTCCTGGACTAAACCATTTAGTCATGAAAACATAGGTCCATTCTCAGGCAATTGTCCACTGGAGTCCCTGGACTTTGTTGTGAAGCCCTCGCCTACATGCAATGTGCAGAGCTTGAAAGACAAAGCTACCCAGGAAATGACATGGAGGCTTATGAATTATGTTGTAACTCAGTAGTTACATCTAAAGAAACGGGAAGAAGTCGAAATGTACCGCCAAGACAACACGAGGGGATTTGAAGCAGTACTGTGTGAAACGTTGACGGCGCAGAACCTTGACGGACTCTGTCTGACTCTGGCTTCCTCTCTGTCTGATGTGATTGTTTTTAGCCGTTCCTCTCCGTGCCGTGATCATGGAGACCACAGCAGGTGACCTGCACCTTGGTTGCATCACTCCCTCCTACTCATGCTCATCATCCCCTACCCCAGCCCTTACCTGACCCCACCTCGGTGGATGGATGCCGTCCTCAACAGGCATCGCCCTGAATAGCAGCTCGGAAATGATTTCAAATGACAAGAACCTATCACCTGGGTGAACATTCTCTGATTTGGCCGATTTGAATCCAATCTTTTTGCTTCGAAAGAGAAGGTGTTAATCTGCTAGCGAAGGAGGTGGTGCCAGTTGAGGACACAATTGGCCATACAGCACACATATTGTACTTCCACTAACATATCCACCTTTTGTGAATATGTTATAACGCTATTTTCACAATTACTACTGTGGACTAATTACAGAGATATTTACTTCTCCGATATACTTATCAATCAGTATATTAAGAATTGCAAATTAGAATGTGAGTGTGATGTTTAAGCAAACGGTTGGCGACAGTTTGTCTTCGGCTCCGCTATCTGTGGCGCTAAATCCAGTAACCGTTTGTGCGTCCCTGTGCCTTAAACGCCATAAAACCGATGTCTCGGCGGCCGTAACCGACCCCCTACCCCCATCCCCCACCCCACTACTCTTCCTCCTTCAGACATGTGCATATGTGCCACGTTGCATGAGGTGTGACGTCGTAGAAAACTATAAACTGAAATCTCCGTGACCTCCCAGAAGTGCGATGAGTGTCCCGTACTTGTCCTGCAAAAAGTCAGGTTTTAGTCGCCTACTTTGACGCAGGTCTATTCACCTGTATCACTGCGTGGCTATTACAGGTTTATCATCATTTAAATAAACTTGAAAAACTGCACAAGAGCAATGGGATTTCCCAGTGACTGTAAATTCTGGCCCCGGTCTCACGGAGAGCATTTGGCGTGAGGCACAAATCACGGCAAAGATCCTTGTGGTGTCTACATTCTCATCACCCAATCGGGGGTTAATCCACTTGTCAGACGCGTGTCCTGTGATAAATCTTCCCCAGCTTCCTGGTCAGCTTCATGGTGGACGCCAGGGGCGGCGCCATGCGCGGCTGCCGCCACAACGGCCTGCGTATCATCATCCCCCCAAGGAAGTGCAGTGCGCCAACGCGGGTGACGTGCAGGCTGGTGAAGAGGCACCGCCTGGCCACCATGCCGCCCATGGTCGAGGGCGAGGGTCTGGCCAGCAGGCTCATCGAGGTGGGGCCCTCGGGAGCTCAGTTCCTCGGGTAAGCATCATCTCTGGTACGGATGAACGAGGAGGATCATACGGAATGTAGAGACGTTTAACAAACCCGGTGCTACGGAGTAACACATAAAGCAGTTATAATCGTGGCATCTTTTAACAAAGAAGTGATAAATGAAAGGTAAGTTTGGAGAAAAGAAAAAAGCAGGACCTCCATCGATGAGCTGAGCCTGATGGAAACTAACCTGCTCTGCTGTGCTGAAGTCAAGAGAAGATCCAGTCAGCTGCCGCGCCTTTTCACCACCGCCTTACTAACTCTCTGCTCTTGCTTTCCTCAGCAGCAGGGATGTCTCTGCTCCACAGCATGTCCGATCTCACCCTCCACCCTCCAATCCACAAACTCCAACCCCACCCTCCCCCACACGACATAGGTTCCTCCTCCCTGACCTGGAGAAGCCTCTCTTGTTAACCCGGCCCCCGGTTCACTGCACCATGATTGGTTCCATATGTAGCCCGAGATCACAGATCTATTCACTGGACCATCGGTTGCGGACTTTAGAGGAGGTTCTTCCACGAGTAGAAGCCCTGAACACACCCTTAGTATTGTGATTTGATATGTCTCACTTAATCTGGATTTGGATTTTGGACTAGTTGGATTAGTATATCAATTGCTGTTCATCACATGTACCTTTATCGCATTTATCTGCATGCTTCTCTTCCTTTGGGCCAGGGGTCAGAGCCAATCATCTGCCTCCATCTAACCCTCTCCTTTCACGCCAACTAACTTCCTGTCCTCTCTCCCTCCTTCCAAAACCTTCCTCTCTGGTCTCTCTCTAAACCCCCAACCTCAGCATTCCTCTATCCAGATAGTCACCAGCCCTCCACTGTCCAAACCGTCTCAGGCTGACTTTATCTCCACAACATCCAACATGTGCTGTCCCTCTGATGTACTCATCCTTACTCTCACCTCCGTCTTCTCCACCTTGTCGTTCATTCTTTCTGATTGTCTTTCATCCCCCCTGCCACTTTCCTCCACCCGTTCCAACCAGCTTGCACACTTTTCTCCATCTCTTCTCTATTGCTCTGGATTGTTGACCCTCTCTACTTAAACCCCTCCACCTTCTTTATCTCCATTCCCTGTAGCCTCGCTATTCCACTTGGGTTCCTCTCATTCACACACATGTATTCTGTCATGCCGCAGCTAACCTTCATTCCTCTCCTTCCCAGAGCATACCTCCACCTCTAGCTCTTCCTCCACCTGCTTGCTCTCTCACGACAGATCACAGAGTCATCTGCAAACATCATGATCCATGGGGATTCCTGTCTAACATCGTCTGTCAGCCTGTACTTTGAGCATAGCAAAAAAGGCGGGGCTAAAAAGCTGATCCTCCCATCTCCACCTTGATATGATCTCAGACGACGTTTAGCTGGTCCATGAGCTGTTTCACTTCCATGCCGGAACTTTTTAATTTCAACGGACAGGAGAAGGAATACAGATCAGCTTCAAATCACACTGAGCTGAGGTGTATCTTAAGGAGTGCTATAATTTCAGGGATATATTACATGTTTCTGCGTATATTTTAAATATCTCGCTTTTGTGTTTATACCTCTAAGGATATTTCCAAAAGACACGCTGCTAAACACCAGCTTCTTTTTAATCCCCCTCCCCTGAAACCTCTTCTTTGAACCCGACTGGAAACAGTGTGTGTGTGTGTGTGTGTGTGTGTGTTTTCTCTTCCTCTTCCACTGCTGCATATGGACACGCGGGCGATGTCGCAGTAAGCTGCACCTCCCCAATGCCCCTCCACCTCTTAATGAGGGCGAGAGTTTGGTTAGCAGAATCCTCCAGCTTGGCCCGCCGGGGACAAAATTCCTCGGGTACGGTTGAGACGACACAAAAAGAAAAGCAAACACGGCGAAGTCACCAGTTGTGCATATGAAGCGATCCATGGATGCCAGACATGTTATCCCCGACACACCCCTCTCTCCACTGCTGCTACCTCTTTGTGTAGTTGTGCGTCCATCTGTGTGTGAGCTGAAGTTGTTAATGCACGTACTAATACTGCACTGCTGCAGAATGACTTTGCTTCGAGTTTACGTTAAGCAGCGTCCATGTCAGTGTGAGTGTGAGTGTGTGTGTGTGTGTGTGTGTGTGTGTGTGTGTGTGTGTGTGACAGTGTGTATCTTCATGCTTGCTTCCCCCATGGTTATATAGTGGATATGTCTCTCATGTGAAATGTAAATGGCTGTTTGGGCTGTCGGTAATCAAATCACTGAGTGAAAACTGTTTTTTCATTCATTTATTCATTCATTCACAATACTGTTTATCCTACACTCAGAGTCACCTGTCCCAGTTGTCAGTGGGCGAGAGGCGGAGATCATCCTGGATCTCTCACAGGGCCACATACAGAGAAATACAATCATTCGCACATCATATAAAAACATACGACTATTGATCCCTCATTCACACCTTATGTATAGACCACCATTCACCACGACTACCCGGGTCATGATCACTTGACAAATTAACCATCTCCTTTCCAGTTCTTCCAACCGGATGGCTCTATTATCACAAATGTCCACATATCGAGTCAATCAGACTACTCTCTCCCACTGGTTCGACTTTCACATAAATTAACTCCTCAAAATTAGAGTACTTTTGAGTGGGTCAAAAATAACAATCTATCCATCCGACAGCCATTTAGAAGTCACATGAAAATACTTGCAATTGCGCCCCCTACGCTGTAACTGTGTTGTCACTGGATCCTACCTGAATGTAGCATGAGGCGCGTGTCTGTCCATGTGTGTGTAGTCAGCTAGCTCAAATTAAGGTGAGTACTTATGTGACATGCACACGGAAGAAACCTTTTCCACATTGGCTAGCACACCTCTGAGAGTAGCAGCATGTGACTGTAGTGCCGGAACTGTGGAGGCCAAAGTATCGGAGCAGAACTCTTCTGATTTACCAAAGTGCTTCTGAGCTAATCTGCTTGCATAACTTAGCCACTTGACAAATCAGTGCTGGAGGTCACCAGTGAATGTAGCACCTCAAGAGACAAGGAATTTAAGCTCACGCTTCTTTCCCTTTTGGGATTAAATAATTCTGAATTTTTGCGGGCTAATTCAATCGGCGAACAAAGTCAAGCCAAATTTCTCCTCGCATTCTGTGCTGAGTGCACAGACATTTGTCTGGACTGGCAAATGACCGGCGACAGTATTCACACATTCATTGTCGCCCAGAGGCCAATATGTCTTGCCTCAGATGGGATTCTGAGATTCCGAAATCTGTGTCCTCACACAACAAGGCCAACCAAGAAGTAGCCCGTTAGCTAATGAATGCCAGTTTGTGAGAAACCCACGTTGCCCCTGTCATTGTCAGAGTGCGTTGATAGTGGAAACCCATGTTGTACTGTTGTGGTCATTCAGACACACATACATGTTCCTAAATTATTTTATCTCAGACTAAAACCTGTGCTGTCCATCCCACAGCCCTGTGATTGTGGAGATCCCCCACTTTGCAGCTTTGCGGGGGAGGGAGCGGGAGCTGGTCATCCTGAGGAGTGAGACGGGGGAAAGCTGGAAGGAGCATCACTGTGAGCATACCCAAGAAGAGCTCAACCAGATTCTCAACGGCATGGACGAGGGTCGGTGTCTGATTGTGCATATGTGAACATTGCAAAGCTTAAATTGTCCAAAATACTGACCCCGAGAGAGCTGAACATTCGTGCCCCTCTCCCACTCCCCAGAACTCGACACCCCAGAGGAGCTGGAGAGGAAGCGCATTTGCCGTATCATCACCAGAGATTTCCCGCAGTACTTTGCCGTGGTGTCACGCATCAAGCAAGACAGCAATTTGATCGGCCCAGAGGGTGGCATCCTGAGCAGCACTGTTGTACCCCAAGTGCAGGCAGTTTTTCCTGAGGGGGCGCTGACCAAGAGGATCAGGGTTGGCTTACAGGTACTGTCTCATTTTACGTCTTGTATTGTAGCTACTGCAGCTCTGGCCATTTCTGTAAACATTGAAAGCTGTCCATTAGCCCAAATGATCATGTTGGAGCCTCGTCTTCATCGGCCATTTGGATGAGCCTTGCCTGACTTGTATGACTTCTCTTGCTCTATGATTTACTAGCGCAATTTGTAATTTCTGTTTCATCTCCCAGGCTCAGCCAGTGAGCGTGGACACAGTGAGGAAGATCTTAGGGAACAAGGCGACTTTCAGCCCCATCGTCACTCTTGAGCCTCGAAGACGGAAATTCCACAAGCCCATCACCATGACTATCCCAGTGCCCAAGACAAACGCTGACCCCATCCTCCATGGCTTTGGAGGGGACACCCCAACCTTGCGACTGCTCTGTAGTATCACTGGTGAGGGAACACACCCACAGATCTGAGCGCTGGTCAACATCAGTCACACACACACACTGCGGAATTAAAATGCCTCCTCGGTTCTTCAGGTGGGACAACACCGGCCCAGTGGGAGGACATAACAGGAACCACTCCATTAACCTTTATCAATGACAGCGTGTCCTTCACCACCAATGTGTCTGCCAGGCAAGAGATAACACTTATCCCTCATTGAGCTTTATGTCCAAGTGCACATGGATATCTTGATGCCAAGGTACTCTAACCAATATCCCCTCTGATCTGTAGGTTCTGGCTCATAGACTGTCGGCAAGTACAGGAGTCAGTCAACTTCTCCACCCAAGTGTACCGGGAGATCATATGTGTCCCTTACATGGCCAAGTTTGTCATCTTTGCCAAGACCCATGACCCCATTGAGGCTCGCCTGCGCTGCTTCTGCATGACGGATGACAAGATTGACAAGACCCTGGAGCAGCAGGAGAACTTCACGGAGGTGGCCCGCAGCCGAGACGTCGAGGTGAGGATCTAGCGGTGTGGTAATTCCTTGATCTATAACGACAAATAAAATTTGTCGGTCACATGTTGTCCTCAGGTCCTCGAGGGGAAGCCCATCTATGCAGACTGCTTTGGAAACCTCGTTCCCCTCACAAAAAGTGGCCAGCATCATCTTTTCAGCTTCTTCGCCTTCAAGGAGAACAGACTAGCTCTCTTCATCAAAGTAAGCACTAAGTCTGTTTCGCACACAGCTGTTAGGATCAGCCGTGACGATCACCAAAGCGAATCTCTCATAGTCTACGTTGTATTTATTTATATTAATTCTTCATTATGTGTCCCTTGCAGATCAGAGACAACACTCAGGAGCCTTGCGGGCGGTTATCCTTCATGAAAGAGCCAAGGAACTACAGGTCACTCACCCAAAATGCCATATGCAACCTCAACATCACGCTGCCGTCTTACTGCAAGGTGAGGACGCCAGAATGACTTGGCACCGGGGGGCGCTCTCGACCATGTTAGGCCCTACCATTCAAGATGGGTAACGCATGATCTAGTAACTCCTCCACATCTACCTGTCTGACAGCTCATAGAACTGCCAGTATGTGAAGGACCCATGCTAAAATGATCACATCCAGCAAACAGGATTAAGGATAAAAAGAATAAACAAGAATTTTGCTTGGAATTTCCACCATGTAGCTGTCACTTGAACAAGTTGATTCATTCATTAATGCTCCATATGACAAGGTTCTCCAAAGGGAACCATGCAATCCCTCCAATGCTCCCTCCGTGCTAGCTAGAGGGTTGTGTGGCTCATGCATCCCCTACTTGTTCATTGTAATCTGGTTTTTGTCTTTCACTTGCGAGCACCAGATAAGAAAGTACTGTAGATGTGGTGACAGTTTACACACCCCACCGACCCTCCCAGAGATGTAACCTTCCAACAGCAAAGGGAGTGCAGGAGGTTGCAGGATGCTACGTTCCTCCAAATTTCAGCGTTTTTTTTTTTAGCCTCTGTTTCATTCTGATTGTTGTAAGGAAATAACCATGTTCCCTAAACATTCACAGGACACACACAGTGTGTTGATACAGGTACCCTGTGGTTCCCCTGTAGGTCTCATTTTGCTATAAAGTCTTTGAGTCGACTCTCACCATCCCTGATGTCACTCCAATCATCTTTGTCATTATTTTCACACATTTCCACCATCTTTCTTTCTTCCGTGATGTCCCTGTTGTTTATGTCTGTACATCTTTCTGCTTCTTGCTGCTTCTTGCTCCCAAAAGGAGTCCGATTCAGACCAGGAGGAAGAGGTAAAGAGCAGCCACTGCTTCCCCCTCCATCTTCTACTAACTAGTTCCGTTTGATTTATCGTGACCTCAATTCCAGGACTAATTGAAGGACTGTTTTGTAATCAAAAACATTTCATTTTGTGATGTGTTGTGCGAAAGTTTTGATTTCCCAGACGCATGATAAATGTGTGGCGTTGTGTCGCCCGTGTGGTCTGTTATTGTTTCCCAAAGTACAAGTCATCATTTGTAATCATTTATACTCTTTAGTGCATGCAGCAGAGGCAAACGAAACTTACTGTGACCTATTTTCTACCTTTTCCAGACAAGCCGAACGCTAGAGAAATGTAAGATATTCTTCACTTGTTCAAGTCTTCTTTGCGTTTGTGCAATCGTGCCAGGTTCTGCATGTCTTTATTAATACAGTGTTTTAACAATGTCCTTAAAAATGTATCAATGATGGGTCCATGGATTCCAATGTAGGCCAGAGGAATAGGCCACATTATACACAAGCAAACTTAATTCGATTCATAGCTTATTACATTCAGAACCTTTAAGTTTCCTGTTTTGTGTCACCCCACCTCATTCCTTCTGGAAAAGCTACCCTTACTGCACCTGCACCGTGTCTTTGTTTTGCCCCCACCCCACCTCTGAGGCTTCACTTCATCTTACAACTATTCTTTTCCCTTACATCCCACCTGCCTCATTGGCAACGTCTAAATCGCCGCTACGCTCGTAAATCAAGACCCGTCAAAGGGAGCCAGACATAAACGCCACAGTCCACGTACGTACATAAAATCACGGCCACTTCCACTGTGGTGACGTCAAGGGGATTATGGCCTTTAATTTTTGCCGCTAGCAGCAGATCTTCCTGATCGGAGGACAATGGCTTGGCTAAATTATGTTTGCGAGCCTTGGCAGGCACAGATTCAGTCCCATTGCTCGTTTTCGACGGGAAACCACTTTTACTTTTACTTTGTAAACCAGAAAAAAACATATGAAAGAACACAAGACCATAGAGGCACTAATAATAAGGACAATACGTGTTTTGTGACAGCTGAGAGTGACAGTTTAATGATCGACCTTTAATTGATGGGGCATTTTCTCAAAACAATTAAAAAGTATTATTCCCAAGATATGCTGTGATAGTAATCGTGATACAGCCTGCATTCTATAAATTAAAGGCCGCAAAACAAGCATTCCCCCAGCCATACTGCTACAGTATCCCAAAAAGTAGTCACCCTAGATAGTCTTTTGCCTTCTCTGGGCTACACCCAGCCACCCCCGGACGTCGTCATTGCTTAATGAGAGTATGACTCAAATAGAATGTGGTATTACCTCCAGAAGGAATTAAATTAACATTGAACGCTGATTAATCAGTTACGTGAAACACCCGGTATATACATGATTCTGGTTTTCATTTCTTGTATGTGCACAATATTCATAAATACACATAATTTTTCAACAAGTTTTAGCAATGTAAGCCTTGCTGTAAGTTTGATTGTAAAAATTCTGGAGAGGAAAGTAACACCGAGCTAGTCCACAAAAGTAAGTGGGCAACTTGCTAGCAGTGGGAAAAACTTTTAAGCACAGAATAAGGCCCAATTTAGACGTTTCTTTCCAAAAAGCATGTGACCATACTCGCTGTCAGATAGAGTCAACCAAACTCACTGCATTACAGAGCGAAGGCACCAGATACCCTTGCTTAGCGCCTCTCAACGTCTGGTCAAATATCTTATGGCTGGTTTTAAATCCAATCCCCAACTCCATCTGCTCTTCCTTTTGCTTTGCATGGAAATAACTTGCCTTACATTGGTGTGTGCTTGCGTGCCTGGATGACGCCTGTCTGTTTCCTTGTAATGTCTAACTGTAGAGACTTCATATCCTCATCTATCTACCTGCTGAGTTTGCAAGGTTGCCACCCAGTCACTGTTACTTAGCAATGTTGTGGTATGAAAGAATTTCCGTTCTAGATTCTCCCTGAAATCCATATTTTTTTTCCTACAGATTCCAATTCTAATTAGAGCAAACAGCATGGCAACGCATTGTGTGTTGAATTTATTATCATTGGCTTTCTGTAAAAGACACGCTATTTTCAGTCTCGAGACATTTTGTCTGCAAACACCTTTTATTTGGTTTGTTTTTCACATTTAGCCATTTGAGCAATCTTGAGATGTCCTGTTGTCACGTCGTTGTCTTGTGCTTGTTGTGTTGTCCCCATCACAGAAAGAGACGCTGCTTTGTTTTATCGTGATTTTTTGGGGGGGGTTTGTCTCGTCAGAGTGGCTGCGCTGAGTGTAAAAGCAAGTTATTTCCAGCACATGATCATATCCCATCACCTTTTTTTTGTCTTTAGTTTTGGCCATACCACCCCAGATGAAAATGCAAGTGTAAGCCAGTTCCTCTGGTACCCTTATGAAATGTCCCTTGTGAATGTTTGAACCTCTGATCCCAGCAGTGCTCACCACTGCCATCCTGACCTCATTCTCCAATGTCTGTCTCCTTTCATTTGAATTTTTGATTTTCTTTACTCCTTACTTGTCCTTACTTCTTCCGTACGGAAGACGAAGAGATGGCGACATCAGTCCTGAAATCAGAGCTGATTCGAGAGCCAGACCTCCTATCCGACGTGTCAGAGATGAAACAAGATTTGATCAAAATGACTGTTATCTTGGCTGCAGATTCCCCAGAGAAATCTCCATCTTTAGGAGCTTGTGGTCTAGAAAAACAGGCAGAGGATGTTTCTGGAGAGCCATTAGAAATAATGGAGAAGGACTTAGAGAAAGTCAAAGAGGACCTAGAAAAAGTCAGTGAGATACTCCGGAGTGGAACATACGAGGGTGAGGTGGCAGACCACACGGCAAAAGCAGCTAGACTGGCTGAGGAGTGGGTTCTCCTGTCAGACAGTGAGGTAGAGGAGGCTAAAAAGATGGCGGCATTAGAAGTCCAAGAGCCTGTCTTAAGGGAGAGTAGAGCTAAAAGGGGGGCTCCGAGACCGAAAGCCATAAAGGATAGCGGCGATCTTAAGGAATACCTTCTTGATGCACCGGTAGGCTCTAAAATAAAGGCTAAAAAAGAGACGGCTACCCAAGAAAGATTTACTGACGTTGTACTGCGCAAAAGTACGAGACCAACAAAAGCACAAGACAAAAGTACTGGCGATGTCAAAAAGCCAGTGAGAAGGAAGGGGAAAGACATGGGTCAGGTCGAGGACACCGCAGAAGACGGTGCCCATCTTAATGTGCCCACGGCCCCTGACCCAGCATCACCTGTATCGCCAGGGGTTGAAGAGACTCCCATCGGGTCAATAAAAGACAAAGTCAAAGCATTACAACAGAAGGTAGAAGCAGAGCAAAAGAGCAAGAAGGTCCCTGGAACTAAGCCTTCGCAACTGCCTGTTGTCCGCAAAACCTCCCCAAAAGCCAAAGAAAGCTCGAAATCAAAAGTGCCCCCGCCTAAATCGCCCAAAGCCGAAGCTGAAAAACTTGAGGAGACGATGTCGGTGAAGGAGCTCATGCAAGCATTTCAAACGGGGGAGGACCCTTCAAAGAGAAAGTCAGGGTTATTTGAACTCAAAACATCCACCGCATCAAGACCGGACAAAGCTGCAAAAGTTGAAACCACCCTGTCTAAATCTGTGACCAAACCAGCCAAGTCTCCTGTCTCTCAAGAACGAGAACCCGCTCTGGATTCCAAACCTCACAAGAGAGAAACCGTTGAGCCCGATAGAGAGAAAGAAAAGGAGAGCAATGCGGTCACTAAATCAGAGTTAACTGAAACTGCAGACTTTGGAAACGGTGGCCTCGATGATAGCTCTGATAGCTTAAAACATGAAGGTGTGGCGGACTCACTAAGTGCCAGCTCTGGAGATGGAACCCCTCACCTGAGCTCTGAGGAAAGTTTCAAGCATGAGGGTCTAGCAACTCCGGGCACAAGCCCCGAAAGTATGTGTCTTTCCCCCAAAAATGGACAACAGACATCTAAAACAGTGACAACAGATGACACGCTGTTGAAAAAAGAAAATAAAGACACAGAGAAGTCTGGAGATTCTGGTGTAGGGACCACTGGTGACCAAGTGTCTGCAGAACTGACCCTCCCTGTTTCTTCCAGCGAGGCTGCAGATGACCGCACCACAAGTGAGTCGATATCTGTTGTGAGGAGCGAGTCTGAACCTTCCAAACCTCAAAAGCTTAAAAAGAGAATGTCAGAGACTGTAGAAACTTTTCTTAGCGATGACGATGACAGTCCTGATCTTCAGCTAGCTTTGCCTTTAGCTGGTTCCCCAGCCTCTAGATCCTCACGTCAGCGTTACGACAGCTTAGAGCTCCCACTAAAACAAGACTCAGATGCCCTCAGTCCCTTAGCAGATGACTCTTTGACAATAAGCCACAGAGACTCTCTAGAGGATAGTCCAATGGACGAAAACTCATCTCATAAGTCCCCAGATTCTATCGAGCCAAGCCCGACCAAGGAATCCCCCCGTCATGACTCCTTAGAGAGCAGCCCTGTAGAGCCAAAACCATCTTTCCTATCAACGCCCAGTTCACTCAGTAAATCATCTTGCCATCCAGAGCCCATGAAAGCCACCGACCCACCCCAAGATGCCTTGCCTAGTAGGCTAAGCCAAGACCATGAGGGTAGTGCTGATGATGACAGTTGTGAGCAGACATCTCAGATGACAAGTTGTGGTAAGAGTCCTCTCTCCCCTGATACTCCTAGTTCTGAAGAGGTAAGTTATGAGATAAATCCAACACCCCCTGACCATACATTCCTCATGGTTCAAACCAAACCCGCTGTCATTCAGGAAGACCCAGAAGAAGAGGACACGTCAGAGGCGGGTAAAGCTAAAACAAAATTCACTCCGGAGGAGGAGATGTTTAAAATGGCAGCTAAGATAAAAACATTTGATGAAATGGAACAAGAAGCAAGGACCAAAAAGAACGCTAGAAAAGATTTGCTTTCGCCAGCCAACATCAAATTAGGGGATGACAGTTATAAAGCGTTTGAGCCCACAAGTGGAAGCTTTTCACAGAGTCAGTATGGGCTTAACAGGCCCTCTGAAGAGTCAGAGTTAGCTCTTTCTGTTGATCCCTATATTGAAGTTCAACCTCCCTCTCCTCTTTCAGCAGGTTTGCATGATGGATCCCTCAGGAAAGATTTCAGGAGCACCGCGACAGCATCCAGTGATATTTCAGAGGGACCTCATTCTGTCTCAAATCAATCACATCCAAAATCTGAAGTGAAAATTTCACAGGAACAGAGAGTCCCGTCGTCTGTAACAGCCGTCCTACATACTTCTGACAGAAAGGCTGCGGTACCATCATACACAGAGAATAAAACCGATGAACAAAAAGAGGAGACCTTAAGGAAATCTAAAGAAAATAAAGTCACAGAGAAGGATGGTGAGATGTTAGGGGCTAGTGAGCTTCTGACTGTTTCATTAGAAAAAGGTAGCAATGTCACAGATGAAATGAAAGGGGATCAAAAGGCGCAGACAGGAGCGTCAGAGGACAGACTAGCCACCAAATTTTCAGTCGGTCCAACAAAAGGCATGTTCAAACCAGAGGTCTGTATCTACGATGACACAGAGGCTGATACTGAAGCACCGGAACCACCCAGAACTGAGTCCAAAGGCGTCACTGCGAAGGTAGATGCCGACTCCTGGTCCTCTGTCAGGGAGGACGACGCAGCTTTTGCTGCTAGGGTGAAAGAGGAGGAGCAGAAGATACTGAATCTGGCAGTTGACCGTCAGTCTTTGCAAGCAACTCCAGACACGACACCTGCCAGAACACCCACAGAAGATAGCACACCTACGAGTGAGCCCAACCCTTTCCTGTTCCAAGAAGGAAAGCTCTTTGAAATGACCAGAAGTGGTGCAATTGACATGACAAAGAGGAGCTACGAGGAAGAAGGGAGTGGTTTTGCCTTTTTTCAGATAGGTGAACAGCCTTTAGAGGAGGCCGTAGTGGAGGATGCCAGGCAAGAAGGTAGGGGATCAGTGGAAGAGGTTGGCCTCAATCTAACACTCGAGGTTCAGGCCGAGGAAGATGAGAAATCAAATGATCAAACAGCTGACTCGAAGCTTCAGTCTCCGCCTGAGGTTGAGCAGTCAGCCTTAAAAGTTGATGCCTCTAAATCTAAAATCCCCAAAATGGGGCTTTCTGGCTCATCTAAAACAACAAAGAAAGAAACAACGTCCCCCGAAGAGGCACCCACTCAAATAAGCAAAACTGAAGGAACCTCAGATCTAGATACAAGTTCCCCCGACCAAATTATAACAAATGTACACACAGCAGAGACGACAGTCACTAGATCAGTTTACCCCGAGCAGGGCCAAGAGTCTTCCGATTCTTCTCCAGAGGAACCGCAGTCAGTAGTAGAAGCCTCTAAACCACCAGGAAAGTCCAAGCAAAACACAACCAGCAGTGTTAAGAAGGCTTCAGCCAAAACACAAGCTAAGCCTGCCTCTCAAGGTCGGGGTAAATCGGCCATTCCCTCCCCGTCTCATACAACTTCCTCTTCAACCGCTCATAAAAAAGAGGCCTCCTTCACCGCTGACTCTAAATCTAGAATCCCAATCAAGGCTAGTACACCTAAGCCGGATTCGACTGTCAAACGTGTTGAATCCATACAAGAAAAAAAGCTTAAGGTACCTACAAAAAAGGAACCGAGGAGAAAATCTGAGACAGATGCAGGTCCCTCTGTGGATGCAAATGTCAAGACATCATCTTCCAAAGCCAAGAGCTTCTGCGAAGGGGAGTCGACCAAACCGAGCACTAAAAAAGAACAGGGTCGTCCCACAAGTGCCGAACCAGGAAGATCAAAAGGCTTCCAATCAAGATTGCCGGTCAGAGGCAAAAGTGGTCATTCCTCAACACACGCTAAAGAGAAAGCTGAGCCTTGCAAACAGTCCCTTGAATTCTTTGAAGAGATAAGTGACGAGGCAGCGAAACTTGTGCAGAGATTGTCACAGGCAGAGACAGAAAAAGAACAAGAGGCTGCAGCTGCCAACTCGGACGACGAAAGTAGTCTCCTCGATCCATCGATCATAGAGGGAGACACTTTCTCCGATCTGCAGTTCCCTACCTCTGGAGCCGTCTTTCCTATTAGACCACTGTGGGATGACCCTGTTGAGACACAGATGCAGCGAATCCCCGATGATAAAGTCCAAAGTCAAGGTATCCCCCCACTTTAAGGGGCTATTCTCAATATCTTGTTCCTAATTAGTACGATATAGCTGTAAAGGTGCTGCCTCTTTGTCTCTTTGACTTGTAAGTCCTGTTTTAAATAGAAGAATCCTTGTGGCTGTGTCGCTTGGGCTTTGTTTGTGTCCGTAAACACGTCTCTCTTTCCTTCTATGTGTACCGAAAATCTCAAGATTGACTTAAAGGCTTAACAGAGCAACTCTTATCGCAGTCATCTGTGGTAATTTTCTGTAACTTAAAACTTAAAATTAAGTTCCCAAAACATAGTCTACATAGCAGTACTTCAGTATATAACATTTACAATAATTGGAGAAAGCCAGTGATAATATATATGTATATATATATATATATATATATATATATATATATATATATATATATATATATATATATATATATATATATATATATATATATATATATATATATATATATATATATATATATATATATATAGATAGATAGATAGATAGATAGATATATATATACATATATTTATATATATGTAAATACATATATATATCCATTTTGATGTGGCTTCATTTGGTATATCTTTGCGGCACTGTCCGCTCACGGCTGTCTGGTGGTATTTGCAGTAGATCCACAGGATGAGGCTGAGCGAAAAGAGCAACGGTTGGCCATTATAGCCGACCACCTGGGCTTCAGTTGGACAGGTGAGTCAACCTCCATCTATCAAGATCCAAACATTTGTAGAAGGTACATTTTGTAGGTTTACCGAAAAAGCCGGAGTAGAAATACTAACAGAAAGTGGAGTGGAGGACTGCTTTCCACACCAATATAATGTTAGCATCTGTAGAATTAGCTGGAATGAGAAACCCCCAATTTACTTTCCAACACACCCATACTGGTAGAAGGTCATGGTACTACTCATTTGCTAAGAACTTACACATTTTCCCTTTAGTGCTGAAATTTTGGCATGTTCTCAAGAAAAATCCCTCCGGTCTTCGGACAGTAACCGTCATTATTCACTCGTTCCTCTGCTCAGAGTTGGCACGAGAGCTGGAATTCAGTGAGGAGAGGATCAACCTGATAAGAATGGAAAACCCCAACTCACTGCAAGACCAGAGTCATGCCCTCCTAAAACTCTGGGTAGACAGAGAAGGGAAGGACACAGCAGGTGTGTGTAGTCATTAAAAAAATATATTCCATTTTTAACTGTTTTAAATCTAATACAGATCTTCGTCCATTCACAGAAGCAACACTGATCAAAAGATTAACAAAGATCAACCGAATGGACATCGTTCACCTCATTGAAACCAAGATATTCAAATCCTCTCTGGAAGATACATCATCACATACTTATGCAGAAATAGAGCAGACCATCGCCCTGGATCACACTGAAGGTACTCACTTGCACGGGAAGACCATGTAATCTATGATACGGTTATTTACGTCAGTGCCCAACTGACTGAAGATTGACTAACTCTCTCTGCACACTTGTCAGTTTTCTCCCCCCTCCATGAAGACATTGATAGCCCCAGGACAGGCAGACGAACTGAGACTGCGCGAAAGAGTCCAGGCTCAGGACAGGAAGTACCCATGGTGACAGCAGAGGTCCTGTCCTCCAGTTTGTCATCACTCCATGACACAACAGGGAGGTTAGAAACAGACGCCATGGTAACTGGCCTCCTGAGAACTGCCCAGAAGGAGAAACTTCAGAAAGAAAGGGATACAGCACAGTAGGTTTTTCAGAAAGTTCAACAAATGCTCTATCTCTTTCTATTAATGTCTGGTACTCAAACTTAGCCACAAAAACCGGGGGCGGACCACGCTCACATTGTATCATGTCACTTTCACTGAAGTACACATAGCGCACACACCTCATGGCGAGTTGCTTTAGTACCCATGACGATTGATGCTCTTCTAAAAATATTAGCATCTTGTTTGACTTAAGCAAGGTTTTTAACACATACTGAAGGATGAGATCTGAGTACTTTATTTATAGCTGTCTTTGAGATGTGGGCACCATTCAAATGTTTCCTTTTTGACATCAGCTAACGGGACCTTATTTTTCTAAGTAATTGCAGCCATACTGGAACAATGTTGACATTAAGTCGATTCATTACCTCTCAAGATGGAATTACCGTTTGGATTAAGTAAACCTTCCGAACAAAACACGTTCATGATTTCTGCTCATGCTATTCTTCATATGAAGAGGTTGATCAAGATTTTATTACATTTTAGGACCCAAATAGAGCTTCCTGGCGACTGAATACCAATGCAATCTCTCTTTCTTCTTTTTTTTCTTCCTTTTGTTGCAGCTCATCGGACAGAGTGTATGAGGAGTTGACAGACTCGGTACACAAGGGAAGTCTCAAACAAGTAAGTCCTTTCTTCACATTGTACAGCACAACCCCCCACAAACTCCAAACTCAAATGATAGACCCTGTTTGCGAAAGAGGACATGAATTATCTGCCCGGATTACCTCAAACCCTTGCCCTCCTGGTGAAATGTGCGACGATGGGGTGGCTGCTGCCAGTGAGTGTGGAGAAGAGAGTGAGGAGTGGAGCTTGCAGTGTCTGCAAGCCACCTGCACTGAGTACAGCACTCGCCATAAGTCGCCTTTGTCTTCGCAAGAACCACAGGCCTGCTCTCAAACAGGTGTGCCTGACAGCCGTCTGTCGATGACAGATTTCGGAGATAGCTTGACTGAGTGTGAGCGAGCGGAGGAAGACTTTGAGAAACTGCCAATGGATTTTAAGGAACCCAAAGACGGAACTGAGCTGATTACTGAAGAGGTGAAACCCCGAGAGCAGTCAGCAGGACAACACATGCGTCCAGCTACCTCTTCGCTTCGTTCTGATGCTCCTACGGTGATGAGGGATCACGAGAAGCCCAAAGACATGGACAGAAGCCACCTTGATGAAGTTTCACAGCGGCTATATCACGTCCTGTATGGATACAGCGTAAAAGATTCAAAAGACGAAGAGGCATCAATTCACGCATCTCCTGAAGATGCAGCCCAACACGATCTCAGGAGAGTTGAGTTTCAGAGAGCTACTACACCCACAAAATCTAGCGGAGTTGTTTCAGTACCTGTAGACAGTAACTTTGAGCAATATGAAATTGACCAGGTCCATATCTCAGGCGAGTTTAGCAGAAAATCCCGGCACGGCAATAATCAAACCTCAGATACAACCACTCTGCCATCAACAGGGGCTTCAAATATCACTTGTTCCAAATCAGGGTCAGAGCCCCAAAAGCTGGAATTCATCGGCTCTGTAGATGTGACAAAAGACTCTGCATTTCAGCAGATAGATGTTGAATCAGTGGATAGACCCATGTTGCCGAACACTTATTTCATGGAACATACAGATTCAAAACCAGTAGTCGAATCACATGGAAACAAATCCATTTTCTGTAAACCCACAACTATTTGTGATGTTGAATATTATAGTTGTGACCAGCCATCTTCACCTGAATATGATATCTTCCCACCAATAATGGTGAGGGAAAGGAGGGCTTCATCACCAGAGTCAGTGTCATCATTTAATGAACTGAATGTTCTTGTACCTGATGCTTCTATGCCTGACTTCAGACCCCTGTCCCCTCTACCTCCCCCTGTCTTCCTATGGGAAAGAAGTGATGTTGAGGTCTCTGCTCAGGGATCTCCATTATTAAGTGCGCCGAGCATGTCTGTCTTCTCTACGTCAGAATCCGAGGATAGACCATTGACACCCATGGTTCCAAATAAAAGACCATTCGGAGCGCCAGTGTCACCTGACAGTGATGACAGTGGTCAGAGCGAGAGATCAGTGTCACCAAGGTCCTTCACCTTTGACACTGAAGACAGGGCATCGTCACCCGAGTCTGTCCTTTTCGAGACCGAGCAGGAGCTTTTTACATCTTCTGAATATAAAGCTCACAATTACCAGGAGATGAGATCAGTAACCGGTTTCGGAAAAGGTTGCATTCTGTCAGACGAACGAATGCCAGAAATCCTTGAACCTCCCTCGGAGTCTTTTACTGATTTTCAGGGTAGATCAGGATCATCGGTGTCATCAGAGGTGGAATTCGACACAACATCTTTTGTATCGGAAATAATCCAAGCGAGGCCCCCATCACTGGAATCCGTAGCAACTGTAAATGAACGCACAGCACTGTCGCCTGACTCCCCTGTGCCTGACTTCAGTCGAGCGTGTCCCGAATCAGCAGCTACAGCGACAGGCGACAGGAGCTCTTCACCTGAGTCAGTGGGCTCAGATGTTGAATATGGCTGCGCTTATCTCGAATCATTTCACCATGCGTATAGAGCTCCATCACCCACTTCGGTTACGTCCACTGAAGATTATGAATCTAGCTTACCCACGGCTGGGAAACAAGCCCTCTCCCCTGACTTGATTAAACCAGAGCAGATAGAAAGACAGTCAATGGCTGTTTTGCAAAGGCCAGAATCCCCAGAAAGTCTTCTGTCAGAACACCACATGATGCCAGTGTTTCCATGCGCTGAGAAGAGAATTATATTTCTTGATTCTCAAGGTCCCCTAAGTGATCTAAGCGTTTTTTGGAAAGACACAGAAATGTATGCGGAAAAGACGTTTGAGACAAGGATGACAAACGTCAGTGAAGAAAAAGCTTCGGGGGCTGTTTCACTCACACAAAATCTCACGCAGTGCAGTGAAGCTCTCGAGCTAAAATTAGACACACATGGCGCCGGTCAACCTGACCAAATTAATGTGCTACCGGCAGCGGGGAGCAATAAAGACCGTCTCCAGAATATTCCAAAATATCCTAAAGAATCACCTGGGAATAAACCGCAAACACGTGAAGATGCACAACAACTTGATCAAACTCCATCCTTTCCCATGTCACAGAAAATCGGTTTCGATGAACCGGCGTCAGCGTCAGCTGCAAACATTTCTAAAGATCTCCCATTGCACAGACATCCCTCGATCACCTTGCCGCAACATCAGATACCCTTAAACCAAACTGAGACTTTAACCTATGAATCAGAACTTTTCCCTGTCGCCCCTCAAATCAGAGAGTGTGTTAGAGACACCTTAGTGAGTAGAGAAGGACATTCTCAGAATACTGGGACAAACTCTGAGTTGAACCAGTCAGCGCTAGAAAAGTCAATGCAGCCTGAGGACAAACCTGCACCCTCTGATACTGTGGTGTTTGTAAGTATCAACATAGAACCACAAAACCCACCCGATCCATGTTTTAACACCTTCTTACTTGAATCGGCTGTCAGCGCAAAAGCTTACCCGTCTTCATCAGCGGAGTCCTCTAAGTCAGAGGTTTCAGATGCTGAATCTCACCAGTCCAGTGAAGACAAAAGTACTTCTAACCCGATACCAGAAGTAAAGAGATTGAGTGGCAGCGGTCAAGCAGTATCTGAGGAGGGAACAACCGAACCGCTCCAGAGTGCTCTTTATGACCCTGAGCGTCGCAAGTTAATTTCAAAAATACGTGACACTCAGTTTGTTGGGGAGTCATTTTGCCATAAAACAATTGCTTTTGAATATGAAAGAGCTGATGATTCCAGTGTGACAGATAATTCTAACGATGAGTCGGGCCCTTTCGTGCCCGACGAAGGATCGCCCGTATCTCCCATAAAGGTTGCTGAGCTCCCAGGTCATGCTTGGTCCTCCTCAACAGAGTGTCTGCTTTCAGAAACAGAACATGACTTTTTGGCCTCAGATGACGGGACAGGAGACTCTCATGAATCCGCAGCCTCCTCTCTTGAGGAAAGACCGTTTGCTGATCAGACACCTTTGAGTACAAATCAGCTGATAGGTCATTTATATGACCCCCATTATACAGGAGAACCCTTATCAACGGTGTGTGGAAATGAGGGAACGTCTCCAGAAATTGCCCTCAGTTCAGATGCAGCTGAAATTGGGAAGCTAGTGTCGCCTGCCTCTGTTTCTGAGAGGGCAACATCCTCACCTGAGGACCTGACAGCACTTCCTACCCCGAGGTCAGTTGTAGATGAGTTCACACCATTGTCTTTAGATTCACAGATGACCAAGTTTTTCTCTGACACCTCCAGCATCGTGGAGGAGGAGACAGAGCCCAGCCTATTCACTGAATGTCGAAATGGGTCACCTTGTTCAGTTATATCCATCAACGAAAACAGGCCATTACCACCTGATTCCCCCGTACCAGACTTCAGGCCTGCGGTACCAGAGCCGGTTACAGCTCTTGTTGGGCGAAATTCCTCTTCACCCGATTCGGTGCCCTCAGATGCCGAATCCGGGCCACTAATAGCAGATGCCTTTGAGTGGACTAGAATGGACTCACCAGACTCAGCTGCTTCCATTCTTGAAGAAAGACAGCTACCTCATGATGGACAATTGAGAATAAATCAGCTGATATGCCATTTATATGACCCACATTATGCAGGGCAACCCCTCATCAGCAGAATATTTGAATATGAGAAGACTGCTTTAGATTCCACCGTCACCTCAGATGGAGGTGGACTAGTTAGGTCCATGTTACCTGGCTCTGGGGACAATTTTGTACCTGAGGCACCGGAGGCACCCAGTGTTCTGAGAACCGTCTCAGTGCAGACAGGGATACCCGGGCAAGCACCTCTGTCCACAGGTTTCCCTATTTCTCAGTTTAGATCTTCTCTGGAGTTGGTAAATAAATCCCAAGATTCTCCATTACCGCACATTTCCTTGTGTAGAGACGTAAGTTCAGAGTCTCCCGACTCCGTCATATTGGATGCTGAGGAGGTATCTTCGGAAAAGATAAGACCTCTGTCACCTGAATCTGAGGCCGAGTTTAGACCTCTTTCACCATCATCATTGGCATCTGGTGGTAGAACATTCTCTCCTGATTTTTTCTCCATCTTATTGGAGAACCGACCTTCCTCTCCCGATTCTTTGTCAAATCCAAGCGAATACAGAGGACTTTCTCCTGATTCTCCTCTTCCCGACTTTGGACGGGATTTAATTGTAACGTACCCTATGATTCCAATTGACAGAGCAACATCTCCTGAATCAGAGGCCTCGGAATTAGAATACGCCCCGACAATTTCACCGATATTTGATCTGGAGGACAGAGCGGAATCCTGCCAATCGAGGGGCTCCGGAGGTTTGTCTCCTGACTCTCCAGTACCTCAGTACACTGTGAATGCACCCACAGAAGAAGGCACCAGATGCAGTTCAGTGTCCCCAGGACCAGTTCATGTAGACGAGGACTTGGAGACAGATTTATGTGATTCCTGGTGTTGCGAGGACAGAGCAGCATCTCCTGGGTCAGTCGCATCTAAAGATGAACTTAGGTCTTTGTCACCAGACTCTCCCATTCCCGACTTTATGCAGATGATTTATGAGCCCCCTGTAATTCATGACTACTCAAGATCTCCTTCCCCTGATTCTCTGTTATCAGATTTTGAGATGGAATTATCTTTCCAAATGTTTTCAGAAGATCGACCTTCTTCTCCTGACTCACAGACGTCCCTTAGATTTTGTCCCGATTCTCCTGTCCCTGACTTTTCTCATCCACTGGTCCAATTCCCCAACCCCGTGTTCAGATATCGATCGACATCCCCTGAATCAACATGCTCCGACATAGAATTCATTGTCGTAAGCCTCGGACCCCAAATGGATGATGAGAGGCCCTGCTCACCAGGGTCAGACGCATCCTGTGATGAACACCGGGCACTTTCCCCTGACTCACCCATACCCGGGTACAGACAGGCAGTAGGTGGACATGTTATTGTAAATGCAGGATACAGATCTGCCTCCCCGGAATCGATAGAATCAGATATTGAATATGCTTTGATTGACTATTTGGAGTCCATGTGTGCCGGTACAGAAGACAGGCCAGATTCTCCTCAGTGGGTAGGATCAGAAGTTCGTCAGAAACCACAGTTGGTTAAATCTGTGCCGTATTTCAAACTCATACCATCCGTTCCCCTGGAGAACGCTCGATCGCCATCTCAAGATCTTACCCCATCACTGGATGATCCTAGGTTTGCCCAAAATGTTGCAGAAACAAACAAGACGCACGCTGAATATTTATCAGACATGCCTACGTCTGCCGACGTCGGACAGAGTGGCACAATAGTGGTTCCTGGTTCAACTGAGTGCTCGGTCATCAAGGTAACTGAGCACGATTTAGTTGATAAAACTGAGACGTGGCAGCTTATTTCTCACGTTTGTGACTCCCAGTACACTGGACGCATTTTCAATACCAGCACAGACATATATGACGCGAAGGGCGTCTTGGATGACGGAATTCATGAAGTAAAACGTGAAAATCAACTAGGTGCCCCTGGAACAATGCCATCTTCAGACGTCACAGGAGAGTTTGCTCCAACAGCTGATGATGCAAAGGTCAAATTCAGCCTACCTGTGTCTGAGACATGCGCAGGCTCTGAGGACAGTGTGGTTGGATCTGATACAGCGGATGAGCTAGGCTATTCTCCGCAATCGCCGACAGATTTCAGACTTGACTCTCCTCATTTGGCCGCGACGGAGGAGAGAGCTTCGTTACCGCAATCGGTCGAGAGATTTAGGCCGCTCTCTCCCGACTCCCCCTCGCCTGAATTTAGCAAGGACTTGCCAGAATGTATAACTTTCCTGAGATCGTTTGCATCGTCACCTGAAACTGTAGCGTCGGACATCGATTATTTGCCAACCGAGATGGGCGTACTGTCGGAATCAATCATTTCCGACAAAAGGGCTTCATCTCCGGATTCAATGCCTGAGATCAACGAGAATCGGTCTCTATCTCCTGACTCCCCCATCCCTCAGTTTACTGTATTCTCAGGGGAGTGCACACACAGGTCGTTGTCACCCGAATCCCTGCATTCGGACTCTGACTACGAGCTCATGGTAACATCAAGAGACGCAGAAAGCCAGAGGCCATCATCCCCTGACTCAACATCATCCATCGATAGTTTCCGAAGGCTTTTGCCCGACTCACCGGTACCCGAGTTTATGCGAATATTGTCATCTTATTTCATTGACTCAACGTTTGCTGATCCGTCGTCTTCCCCCGTCTCTTTCTCGTCAGACTGTGAGTTTGTTCCTCTGCCGGTCGATTGTTGGACAGATGGTAGTCTAAGATCACTCAGCCCTCAGGCCGATGAGCCAGAAGAGGATATAAGCCGGGCTTGTGAGGCTAGAGATATCTTAAAACTAGAACCTCTGACTCATAGGAGGTGTCCGTCAGTACCCGAGCAGCCAACATCCACAGCCAATACAACATCAGTGGCTGCCTCACTGTTACTCAGTCAAACTCAGGATATAAAGCCTGAACCAGGACCGGGAGAAACTGAATCGCAGGGTTTTTTGCACGAGCACGAAACTGTCCTTACCGATGTTTGCGCGGGAGCCTCCCAGAGGGATTTTCGCCCGAAAGCTACAAATGATCAGGATATGAACGGCACAGAGATGAACCTGCAACTCGGCGTCGGAGAACCAAAGAGCAGTCGAACCGCTCACGGGGTAAGATTGATGCACGTGTTGTGGAGGAATGTAGTGACATGCTACCGGAATGGAAGCAAAAACAGATCCCTAACAAAGTGGAGTGCAGTGGCAGTTTTCATGCAGGACTCAACCGGAGTTGCACTTAAAGTCTGACTGAACTTTTGCCTTTTGAAAGATTATACTGCTCGGTTTTGACTGGCACTGTCAGAGGGTTTTATGGTTTTAATGGGGTCACACTTTGCACTGCTGAGGCGACGCACTGCTAGAGAACTTACTTTCTTACGTGAGACATACATCATGCTAGAAATGCGTTGGAATTGTACAGCTAAACAGCACATCACTGACGAAGAGAGGAGAAAAATCATTCTAGTTATGGTGAGTAGCAGATGCCATCTAGTGGCCGAACCAAATTTGACATCAGAATGCAATGAGATGAACAGGTCTGTGTGTGGTGGAGGCTGTGGTTGGCTGATGGGCCTCTGAAACAGCACAGCCACTGTGAGTTGTAAGAAGTGGCAGTTTCATGAAAATGCTCCAATTTTCAAATCATACAGTCCAGTTTTGGTTCTTGCCCAGTCTTGATTGCTGTCCTTAGTTAATCAATTATAAGCTCATCTGAAGATGAATTAAGACACAGTTGATGGATTAGATTGCATGACGTAGCACAAGTTTGCCTAATAACGTGGCCAGCGTGTGCAAGAATTACTAATCCTCCTTCTAATTTACGTCAAGTGACGCCAGTTTTTTTTTACTCCTTTCTTACCCTAATAAATATGAATGTAATTTCAAACTTACAGGCTCCTATTGAGACGTTCGAAACACAAACGCTAAATGACGGGAAGCAGAAGCAGTCGCCTTCTGCAGTTGGAGTCAGTGAAAAAGGAGCGCTGTTCCATGTAAAACAGCCCATGATACCGGTTCCCCTTCAGCTCCACCAGAGCCCATACACGACCCACAGAGCCATCACTCCAGCTCTTCCAGAGTTGGACAAGTCGCGCAGGTTTTCGGCCTCTGAATGGCCTCCCAGGGAATCCCGGCCCGTGGAGCCTTCCTCACCACCGTGGAGCCACTTTCTGGTGCCATCGGATTATCCATTCCCAGCCCGTCGAGGGCCTGACGAAAAAGGTGGAGCCCCCGTCAACGATGTGGAACCCGAGTCTCCAGTGTGCACTGATGACATCTCAGCTCAGGATTTGACAGGAGTGAGCACGAAAGCAGGAACCGAAAGCCCCGAAAAACCTGAGTTCGTTCCTGATTTGAATAGATTCTCAGCGCAGTTTGGGAAACCCGTGCCTAGATTTTCGCCAGAGGAACTGCATGACGGAGAAACTGGTTCCCCGCATCTGTCGGACTCAGACCTGGAATTTTTCGACTGCAGGCAAGCTTTGTCTGATTACTCTGAAACCGACGAAGTACCGGAGCATGAAATGAATTATCAAATATCCGAACCTCTATCCCCAATGCCTGGCAGTAGCCCGGATGTGGGTTTCCTGAAAGGGAGCCCTCGGTACCTTGCTCCCGCTTTCCTTGGAGCTCAGGATTACAAGCGTTTCTCCTCCGGCAGTGAAGGTCTGGGTGAATCGGGCTTTGATTCAGAGGGTTACCTTGGTTTTGAGAGGGAAGGAGGGCTCCCCGTCTGCGAGGAGCTCCCTTCCAGAAGTCAGACAGGGTACTATGACGACGATGACCTCCTAGGAAGGGTAAGAACTTGAGCATGAAAACAAGGACTGGTTGCTGTGGAAGTCAGAATGAAATTGCCTTGAAGCACAGATTGTACACGTCTAACAATCTGCATGAGTTTGCTGATTTTTCTAGAAGACACGAGACGCTAAAACAACCTCAATGAGCATCTCCCTTCTCCCGGAAAGTGTGGGTTTTCGATTTTCTAACAACGGACTCACTCCTCTTGACAAAACCGCACGACCAAGCTTCTGATTTAACATAGAGTTCTAGATTTTTCCAGAAGACGAGACCGGATCCCTGGGTCTCCAGCTCTGCGCGGAAGGAGACCCTTTGCTACCTCTCGAGGAAGAAACTAGCATAAGCAAGTTCAAGCGCTTCACAGATCCAAACCACCCGTCTGCGCCTCCTCTGCATTTCAACCTGCTTTTTCGGCTCAAACCGCCGTCGTCGTGCACGTTGATCCCGCCACGAGTCCCTGTTCTTGGGCACGCAAGCTTACAAACACACGTGTGGTGATGGGATAAGAAGGACGTATGGGAGTGAGTAAAACTGTACGCTGCCCTCCCCCCCCTCCCCAGGAGATAGCCGAGGAGCTGGGAGTGCTTTCTGACAGCTCAGAGGAGGAAGTGCTGACCACCAGGGTGGTCCGACGCAGAGTTATTATTCAGGTAAAGAGGCGGGATGCTCCGCTGTGGGCCTGGATTCTAACCGAGTGCATGTCTGTCGTTCTTCAACAGACTGTAAGTTGTGGTTTGGGTGTCAGTTCATGCCTGGAACGTTGGACACAACAATATTTAGACTTTTGAGCAGGGTCTGAAGCTGATTGGACACCACATCCCTGCAGAAACTAAATGCATGCTGACAAGAAGCGTTGAATTGACGCGGCGTGGCTCTATAAGTCTTTTCATCATGTGGTGTTGGAACCCACGGTACGACTTTTATCTCCACGCAGGCGGACAATCTTCCAGACATCCCATCCCAGACCGCCACCGAAGAGAAATACACGGACGAGCACGGCAACATGGTGGTGAAGAAAGTAAGGAAGAAAAGCATCTTCTGAGTATTTCCATTCCAACAAAGCGTCTCGCTTATGCGTCGTGTGTGTGTGTGTGTGTGTGTGTGCCCCCACCAGATTACACGGAGGATCATTCGTTCGTGTGTGTCGGCGGACGGCACGGAGACGCGGGAGGTGACGGTGGAGGGCTCCCACCAGGAGAGCGTGCAGATAGAGGAGGGCGACGCCATCTCCAGAGTGGTGAAGAGGACGGTTCTTCGCAGTGAAGGGGATCAGAGAGAGGTCGGGATCAGCTGATTGGCGTGGCGGCTGGTCATTGCAAAGTTAAAATATAAAATAGCCTCTTCTTCAATATCAATGTGAAGAAGAAATGAACTTCATGTATACAGCAGGGCATTTATAAAATAATGATAATCATAATGATGATGATCATCAAAATTATTACTATTTGCATGATTTTTAATTATAATAAAATTGATAACAATATTAATATTATTGATATTAACAATAATAATAGTAATGATGATGATGATGACACCAATAACTGTTATTGTCAGCGTTATTATTATTTCAATAGAAATAATGCTAACAATAATGATTGGAGTAGTAGTAATAATAGTATTAATGATGATGATGATAACAACAATTATTATGAGCAGCATTATAATTATTTTTGATAGAAATTATGCCAACAGTAATGATAACTATAAGCTCCATCATCACCATCAGTATTAATGTCATTATTACTATTAACATTGTTGTGATTATAACCTTTATGGTCATTCTCCTTAAAGTCAGTTATAATGTTAATCATAATTTCATTATAGTTCAATAACAATAATAATAACAACAGCAATAAGAATGCTGATGATAATTAATATTTAATTATAATAATTGTTAGCATTGCTTTTATTATTAAAAGTAATAATAACGATAATAATTTCCACCATCATCATCATCATTTAATTACTATTATTATTTAAATGATAATAATTATTACTGTGCTATTCATCGGGTCAGAATTAAATCCCCCAAAAAGTTGATACGACTAAAAGATAACGGCAGATTATTATTGTTATTGAAATTACATTTTTTTCTGTTCCTTCCAGCTGACCTTCTCCGAACCCCCGCAACACGGCACCACCACCACGTCGGAGTTTGAGGTGGAGCCAGTCAAGGGGCGGAAGGTTAGCAAGGTCGTCAAGACAACGGTTGTGACTGGTGAAAGGATGGAGAAGCAGATGGGCGATGCCTCGCTGGCGGTGGATCTCCCGTCAGCCAGGGAGGACTTTGAGAAGGTCAGCGTCTTCAAACCTACACCAATGGGAAACACACACATACAGTTACATGACATTGGTAATGACTGGCGGTTGAAGAGGTGTATCGTATCTGTCTCCCCTCCCTCTAACCCTGCCCTCTCCCTCGTTCTTTTCCTCTCCAGGCTTTGAGTTATGTTGGGTGCTTCGGGAACGCCCCTCCTCCTCATGTAGAGGAGGAAGAGGTCGTGCAGGACGATGGTTCTGTGTTGAAAAGGTCGGACGGCGGCGTGAGACCCGGGGCTTTTCTGTGGCCATGGCGTGGTGTGACAGCGCTAACCGCTAACCTCCAAAAACCTTGCAGAGCAGCTAGCGGAGCACAGTCCGACACTTCCTGCATGAAAAGGCAGTGATGCTGCAGAGAGCAATCAGAGCAGACCGCGTACATTCCCTCGCGTAGGATTGGCGACTCGAGACCTGGTGGAACCGATTTCCCGGTTAGCCTGCTGGAACATAATCAAGCTGATGTGAGCCAAGCCGCTTACTTGTTTTATTTTCCTAGCTCCAGCCGCTTTCCCAAAATACCGAATCGGGCCGACCCCGTGACTTCACCAGCTCTCACACAAAAGCAGGCGTTTGAATCGGACGCCATTTCGTGGACGCCGTTCGGATTGTTCAGGTCCAAGGCTAGGAAACTAGACGCCACACGCTGTCTCACAGCGATACAGTGACAGCGCCCTGCTGGTAGAAACACGACTGGACTTCAATTTCAGTGACCTGGGTGTAGGTGACGTAAAGCAGGCAGATTCCGACAAGATAAGCTCGACCCTACAACCTCAACCCCCCACCCCACCCCCGACCCCAGCCACTTTCTGAGTGTATTTCGCGCTCAACAGTTTCCCGGAGAGCAGAGTCGGGCAGCCTGCTAACAGTTAACATGCGGAATGTTGTGGGAAAAACTGCACTTCTACTGGATCTCCTCGAAAGACTGAAATGAAACATTTACCCCTTTTCCCCTTGTGTTAGAAGCACTAGGCTACAACATTAAGTGATGCGATGATCTCAGGAAGAGCCTGAGAGAAAATAAGTAAAACCTATGAAAATATACAAGTAGAAGTGCAGTCCATTCCAAACAGCATGGTTTGTGTGGATTGGATCAGCTGAATTGCATGAACGTTGCAGGAAGCGGGCAAAGCCTGTGTAAAGCGGTACCTGTTTCATCCCAATGGGAACATATACTAATAAGATTTATCCTGCTGTCTTTAGAAGGCCTTCAATATTGATTGAACGTAAATAACTAATTGATAAGTATTGAAAATTGGGGGGAAAGAGGGGGAAGATGAACTGAGAACAAAAGTGAGCTTATGTGAGCGGCAGTATGGTTTCACGCCAAGAAAGAGTAGTACAGATGCAGTATTTGCTTTGAAAGAGTACTACAGAGGAAGTACTCACTGTGAGAATGCTGATAGTAAAGTACAGAGAAGGCCAAAGGAACTTCATTGTCCCTTTCTGGATCTAGAAGAAGCTTACAATAGGGTGCCAAGACAGAAACTGTGGTTGTTTGAGGAGGTCTGTTGTGGCAGAGAAGTATGTCAGACAGGTGCAGGACATGTACATAAGCTTTTGAGACAAAGGTATGACAGAGGTGAGGATGGGACGACTTCCGGGATCAGCTCGGAACCCCTTCTTGGATAGGCCGACAGATGAGGTTAGACGGGAATCTCCATGTATTGATGATGTTTGCAGATGACATTGTGATCTGTAGAGAGAGCTGGATTCAGGAGGAGGAACCTCCAGAGAGGTGGAGGTAGGCCCTTGAAAGGAGAGGAATGAAGGTTAGTAGCAACAAAACAGAGAACCCGGGTGGAAATTTGAGGCTGCAGGGAGTGGAGATGAGGAAGGTGGAGGAGTTTAGGTACTGAGGGTCGACGGTCCTGAGCAAGATGGAGAAGAGGTGAAGAAATGTGTGCCAGCAGGTCGGAGCAGGAGGCGAAAGCAGTCTGGTTGTCTGGTTCAGAGGCAGAGCTGGAGGCAGCAGAGATGAAGATGTGATGGTTCCTCTTTGAGAGTAAGGAGGGTGGAGAGGATCAGGAATGAGAACGAGACATGTCGGCTGTTCTGGGGATAAAGTCAGACTGAGATGGTTTGGACATGGGTAGAGGAAGGATGGTGAGGTGGGTAGAAGGTTGAGGAGATTAAGGCTGCCGGGCTGCAGGGGAAGACCAGAGCGGAGGGTTAATGGATGGAGGCAAAGATGGCAGGAAGTTAGTTGGTGTGAGAGGAGAGGGTTAGATAGAGGCACGTGATTGGCTGTGGCCCTCGAAGGGAAAAGTCCTGAAAGATTCAAGTGTGAAACTAGTATTTCCTAACCAGGATTACACTTGGGGTCCGTCCCTGCCGCCCCCACAGCCAGGGAACTAACTCTCCCCTCTGTCCACAGAAGCCACATGTGTAAGTCGCGCAGCCAGAGGAGGACGGTGGTGAGGGACGCCAGGGGGAAGCACGTCCATCTTGAGCGCATGGACGACGCCCCGGCCGGCCTGCAGCCTGACGCCCTGCGGCAGCGCCTGCACCTGCTGCTCCAGAGTTACGTCGAAGAGGAGCAGGGGGAGGAGGAGAAGGACGAGGAAGAGGAGGAGGAGAGGAGCTTCCAGTGACAACCCGGCACTTCCTTCCCTCTGTCCAACGGATCACCTGCTTGCCCACTCTTTTGTGACGCGGCAGAACTTCCCGTGCTTTATTTCGTGTTTCTCGTTCCTTTTTTTTTTTTTTGTGACCAAAGACATCGCTGCCCCTTTCTTCTTCTTCTTCTTCTTCTTCTTCTTCTTCTTCTTCCTCGCTGGTGTCCTTTGACCTCCCGGGGAACGGTGGGTCGCCTCCTCACGCGCTGTCCTCCTCCTGGTGGAACTCTTGTAAAGGTTTGTACATACAGTAGAGGATGTGAATTCACCTTGGAGCAAAAACAATAAGCATTTAACACGTTCATCGACTCGAACCTGCCGGGGAGCCGCGGCGGCAGATTGAGATTCAATCCCGCGTCAGAGTGAGATACCGGATTTCCCTGGATTCCCCTCCAGCAGGATCTGCAGAGGATGGACGCTCCACCGAGCCCGAGGAAGGTCGTCTTCCCGGTGACGAAGAGCGTGGAGGCTCATCGCATCAGCTCTGACGGATTTGGACCCCAAACCCCCAGATTTAGAAATAATCCAGGCGTCGCCTTCAGATGGTGAGAACATGGCTGACAGAAGGTTCTGGCTCACAGGCTCTGCCGGGGGGAGTGTTCATACACAGAGGCGTCTTCCCATCGTGCATCTGCTCTTCCCGATTTGTGCGCCCTGCTGACATGGAGCCGCCGCCGCCACCTCTATGTGTGTGTGTGTATGTGTGTGTGTGTGTGTGTGTGTGTGTGAAGCCTGACGGCACATTGAGAAGATTCTGCTGCACGTGCCTCCTCTTCCTCCTCATGCGCTCACCTACCTTTAAGATGAGACGCTAATACTTTTCTGTTTCTGTCCGCCTCGTCGGTGGCTGCGTTGCTAAACCCTGAATTCCAAAGAGTTGAAGCTGATCCTCCACGCTCACAGAAGCTTGACCTTCCTCTTCTTCTTCTTCTTCACACCACCTTGTTCGTCACACACTTTATTTATTGTGATCCCTGTTCTCTGAGGCTGAGAGTACTATGTGTGTGTGTGTGGGTGTGTGTGGGTGTGTGTGTTCGCGCGTGCTTGGGAGGTTATTGTAGCCATTGTAGACAAACTGGGGAAGTTGTGTGTGTGTGTGTGTGTGTGTGTGTGTGTGTGTGCGTGCGTGTGTGTGTGTGCGTATGTGCGCGCGCTTCTCAAGAGTTTAATCTGTGCGACAGTGAGATCCCCAGGACGCTGATCCGACAGGAGAAATGTCAGAAAGACGCCGAGGGAGACACGTTTGAACATATTAGCGGTGCGAGTCAGCGCCGGCATGTATGACCTTATCAGATTAACCCCGGTCCGACCCCGAGGTTCCGGCCAGGCTCGTCGGCCGCGGTGTGTACTCGGCAAAATAAATAAAAAAAATAATAAAAAAAAAACAAATAAAAAAAATGTACATGTGTCAAACCATGAAGTTGTGTGGTTTCCTGGATGCCTGCAGTCAAGAAATCTACTTTATTTTCCCCTTCTGCAGCTCAAAAAGAAAAAAAAAAAAAAAAAAAAAAAAAAAAGGACAGCAGCTGCTTCGTGGTTCACGTTTTATTTGCCATTTCTTGAAATGCGGCCGCCGTCAGTGTAGCGGGTTCCCGGGCCGAGGCCGCGTTTCCGGGAAGAAAAAAAAAATACGGATGCAAAAGACGAAAAAAAAAATAAAATCCGGGAATTTCATCATCGGGGAATCCGGGGGTTCTTTGACAGCAAGAATCAGCGACTTAATCAACTAAAGGTCAAAAATAGAGGAAAGCGGTGGAAAGGTGGGGGTCTTAATCAGTTCACAAACACAAGCTGGACCTCGACTTCTAGCTGATACACACATTGTTTCACCCCCCCTTTGCTTCAAGTCTGTAAACTTCTGCTAGCAGCAAGCGCAGGGAAAACATCTAGTGGATGGCGGCGGCGATGGATAACCTGAACCCAGGCGATGGAAAGATATTGGGAGGATTTTGGCCAAAATCAAAAAAAAAAATAAAACACCGTCACGTCACAGAAGCTCCTCGGCATTACTGAAGACTCACTACTTGACCACAGCGAGGTTTCACAGATGTATCGGCCCGGCAGAGTTCCGCGTAGAACGGCTAGAACCTTGTGGACAACAACACCTCTGCGCTAAACATGCTGCGGACATGGCGCTTGCCACGCTGACCCTACAAACGCCAGGCCCTCGCATTGATTTTCAAAGGGACGGCCGGGGCGGGCGGGCGGGCGGGCGGCGGGGGGGGGGGGGGGGCCCAAAATTTTTACAAAGTTTGGCGCCCCGGCCGGGAGGGGGGGTTCCCGAGGAACGTGGTTGCCACCCGGGGCCGGCCCACCAGGAA
>CAAKHD010002491.1:152107-165736 GCA_901007705.1 Fistularia tabacaria
GATCACTTTTCTTCGGGGGGGGGTTTTAGGGGGGGGTTTGATCGGTGTGGGGGGAGGGGGGGGGGGGGGGGCGGTAGATGTTAAACTCACGTGTAAGCCTCAAAGTCTCCGTTGTTGATGGCCTCGATCAGCTGCTCCGTGACCTTGATGATCTCCTGCTTGCGAGCTGGGGGATAGATGGCAGACGGCAGAAGGTCAAGGGGTTGAAACAAAGACCAGGTGGAGACCACTGGGTACCACGTCCACCCGAGAACACGTCTGCACCTGGGATTGAAACATCAGCCTCGGAAACACGAAGGATCCTGGCATGACTAACAGGTTCTGTCCTCGATTCGACCGAGTCGACTGTTCCGGTTTAGACCATCCAGATGGAGCGGACGAGAAGGTTCCTTCACAAGCTGGCCCGTTTCTGCGGCAGCTGCCAATTGTGTGGCTGGGAAACGCTAGTTTCTTGAGACATTAGCTAGGATCGGATTTTCAATTCCAGGTGCAAACGCGGTCTGAACGTCACCACACCGGGATGTTGACAGATCAAGGTTTCAAGAGCACGCTGTCAGGTGGAGGTGAAATGAGAGGGGGGGGCGGAGAAGTCTGAAATGGACGCCATCAGTCGGTCTGAACACGGAGAACAACATCGAAAATTACCTTTGGCGCTAACAAGGTGAGCTAGGAGACAAACGAGTGCAGAGAGTTAAGGGTTTCGGTCAGGACTTTGCCGCGCAAAGTCGTACACTGACGGGATGGAGGTGGAGGTGGGATGGCGGCGGCGTTTCATCACATTCAACTCTTAAACACACACACACACGATGATCCTGTAGGTTTACCTCCATTAGTGCCACCGTTGTCAGCGGCTAACTGAACGCTCACGAGGCCACGGATCACGGCTGTGGGGCGAGACATGTTCTCCGGTGGACTTCAGTGTTTGTCCCACAGATTTTGCGGTGACTGTGGACACTGGGACCACCAGGCCGCACTCTGATTGGCTGGCCGTGCAAAGTGGTTGATGTGGTGAAACCACTGTTCGCCTAAAAGTGTCCTTTTGCACCATTGGATCTGCAAACATCTGACACACCGTTGACGGTATTTACTCAATGCTGTTGACTCTGCCAGCGGGGGGACAAGCGGCCCCCCTCCCCCTGAACCCTGAACACCACCTCCTCATCTCTCCACAGCAAACATGGGGCTTATCGGTTGGAACGATGAAGCCACGTCCTTCATTGTCCTTGACACAACAAGTACATGTCCTTCAATGAGCTCCATTAAAGATTAATGATTGTGTCAGTGTGTGTGTAGGAGGGACTTTTATGCGCTTCCAAATTCTGGGGTTGGGGGGTGGAACCTTCAGCCTCCAAGAGGGGAAAATAACGCAAGCACGCATCACTTTTTTAAGGTGGTTGACAGTCATCTCTGTCTGGAAGCGGGGATCAGATATGACTTTAGCTTTATTATGTTGCTGTGGCAGTGTTTGGCCTGAGGGGGGGGCTACAGGACAGCAGCTCCGGTTGCCGAACCGATCAGGCGTGGTTCCCTCAGCTGCGGCGCGTTGTTTTTACACCACGTCTCCTTCCCTGAAAACTAGGAATCTCCACTTCCTTTCACAAAGTTGGCTCTTCCATTTTGTGGCTGTTTGTTTATCTGGTTTCTGGCGACTTTCTGGCACCAGCGGTGGGAAAGGCATCGAGGTGACGCTCCAGAGGCGTGATGCCATTCAATGTTTGAATGATTCCCCATCCCCTGAGCAGAACATGCTCCCGCTCTTCTGGTCTTGGTTTGCAAACCACAGGAGGTCACCTTTTCACTTCTCATTCTGGCCACTTTTATGGTGCCCCCTTCTTCAAGCCAAAACTGAAAATTCCTGGCGCTTCAGAGGAGAGAGTTCAACATCAGCATTTGAGCTTTGCGGGAAATGCAACGCCCCCTGTTGGTACCCAGCGGACTCACACAGTTCCCTGCAACCTGTTGCTCTGATCCGGTTTCTATTCCTCCTTAGAATCAAATCCACAGGAAACACCTGCCTAACGAAACGTGATCTTTGACAGTCCACTTCTTTTTCATTCTGTCATCACGTATGTGTCTATTCCTCCGTAACCATGGTAACACCACTGGTTGAGACTAAGAACAAATGAGATTGGCTGTTGATGCCAGACGACTTTGGATAAAGGTTAAAGATCCAGAGGGGAAAAAGGTTGGAAACATTCCTGATGTCAGTTAGAATCAAATTGTCCCCAGCACAGAGAAAAAAGAGACTTACACCGGGAGCTGTCGAGGCCCTGACTGGCTGGGGACGCCCCCCGCTGGGGGGCGGGGCTCTGCATGCCGGTGTGTCGTGGGCGGCAGTGGCATGTTGTGAAATGACCGGAGAATAGGACTAGGAGGGAGAAGGCGAAGAAGAGCAGGTCGACCGCGACCAGAGTCCACAGGATGTAGTGGCGACAGTCCTCGCCGCTCGGCCAGCTGACGGGCCAGCACCAGCAGGGGGAGAGGAAATGGGAGGAGGAAGAGGAGCGGGAGGACGAAGAGGAGGGTGACCGTTGGCGGGAGGAAGGTTGGTTAAAGTCTGAGTGCTTTAGGTGGTAGATTTGGGGACTGTGGGGTAAAGTGTGTGCTAAGAGGAGATGAGGAGGATGGATGTGGGGACAGACAGATGGGATGGAGCTCAGCACGGGAGCGGCAGCATGAATGAAATGGAGAAAAGGAAAACATTAAATGCAGGACATCACAGTTTGTTGGAAGCCCTGAGAGGAAAATAATGAAATACAGAAAAGGACAAAAGATGTATGCTTAGCAGTGCTTCATGTGAGAATGAAGATGCGACACACCGGCACTAAGGAGGGGTTAGTTCACATCTTTGAATTTGCAGACGATTTAATAACCAGCAATTACATGTCAGGACACACCAAATAGCCTGAAAATAGCTAATGCAATAGCGCGCCTAATGGCTTTGGGACAGGACTGGTAAGTCTTTCGTCTGGTAAGAGGCCAACCCCGGGTCAGTCTGGATTTCCCTGTCAAGTCATACCTTCTCAGGTGAACAAATGCTTATCGTGGGGACCCGCTAAGAGTTACTGCTACCTGCAGTTGAGGTAGAAGGTGCTTTCGGGAGTTTTAACTGCTACTCGGCGGTCTGTTTTAAAAAATCCCAGCAAAGGATTTGGGTGCTGTGTGAGGCTCCTAGGCCACAGACCGCACCCCCTCTCCCGGAACTACACCGCTGATCCGATCTTTCAACCGAGAAAGCAGAGAGATTGACTGAAGTGGGGATGACGAGGACGGCAATCACACCCTCATGTCGTGCGCGCCCACGGTTTTCCACCTTGTTGGGAGGCACACCGGTGAAAACAACCGAAGCGGAGCGCTGATTTCAAACCCTAGCTGAATAAGGTTACTGGAGCAGAGAGGAATCCCCCTCCGCCCCCCAACCCCTCGGGCACAAATACAATGGTGGCCCATTAGCCAGCACAGTTGCCTGCTCCTTAATGGGCCTGCGTACACTCTGGAAGTACAGGGGGCACGTATGCTGAGGCACGCACGCTCATTACGCTCATCATGTGCTCACCCTTCGACCTCACTACGAGCTTTAAGATCACACCTCTCATTGGGGCTGAGAGCTCCTCCGTTTCCCGTTCACATCAAAAAACATTGAAAACATCAGATGGGCGTAGTGAGTCCTTCTTGGCGCTTGCTCCATCACCCAGTCCCTTATGAAATCAGACACGGAATACTATCAAATAATGAACAACTCCAAGCGTCCCAGCTCCACGGCGGTACGCTGTTACGACTTTCGGTATGTTCCAAGGGGGTTTCTTCTTTGGAGGGGTTTGGTCGGGGAACTCTGGCCCAACGGTCAACTGGGCTACCCTGAGAGATGACAGTACGTCATGAAGTTGGAAAGGAGGTACCTAAAAAGTGACTGGAATCCTGGGAAGTGTAAAGGCAACTCCGGGGGTAATTTCTCGTTTCTAGCGTTGCTAAAACGTGTGACCAGAAAGAACACGGGGGAGATTCACTACCGGGCAACACATGAAATGGAAAATGAGACAATGTGGAAGGTGCGCAACGACTCAGAGGTGTCCGCGACGGCGCGCAGTGCAGGATAAAACACGGAGTGACCAGAGGAGCCACGCAAGGCAGAGCGCAGGAGCAGGAGTGACGTCCTGGACTGCCACTTGTTCCTCAAAAGAGAAGTGTGAAGAAGTGGGGAGGCTGACCTTGCGGAAGAAGAAACTTAATGCAATCGACGACGTGGACCTCCCTACCTCTCACGTCCTCATCCTCGATGGTCGTGTTGGCACTCTCGCTGGATTCCTGCCAAATGACAAAAATTGAGGAGTGGTGAGGACAAGCCGCCTGGCGTGGACGTACACGAACAAGCACACGTGTTAGTCGTTCAGAGGTTCTCCAGTTTGAAGTATGTGTACTTGTCGTCTCACTGCCAGACTTGCATAGTGTAAAACGCACAGTTTTCAGGTGTCTGTACTGAAGTGTGGGGATTTTACCAACAGCCTGACGGCCTCATGGGCAGATATATTAGGGTGCCATTAGCGTGATAATGAGTTCACACCAGACTCTCTTGGATTTCTGCTGCTTTTATTCCGTGGCAGAGAATAGTTTCTATTTAAACCCACCATGTTTTCTCTCGCACTGGCTGTCGCCCTTATTAACCAGGTTTTATTTAGGGAAACATGGTAAGTCTATCCATCTCGAGGCTTGTCTCACCACCCAGCATGACGTCTCGTCACTGATCTCAGTGCCGAATACGGATTTGGCTTTCATTTTTTTTCCATCAATGATACTGTATGCAAGGGGGTTGGAAAGCAGAAAAGTGTGATAAAAGACTGTGAAATGAAAGGTTAAGAAGACGGAGGTGAGAGCAGCCATGGTGTCTGGTTTGGAGACACTGACGAGATGACAGAAGGCAGAGCTGGAGGCAGCAGAGATGAAGATATCGAGGTTCTCCTTTGGGAGTTAGCAGGATGGAGAGGATCAAAAGCGAGTCCATCAGAGGGACAGCACGTGTGAGATGTTCTGGAGATGGTTGGGACATGGTTAGAGGTTAGAGGTCTAGAGCAAGACCAGAGAGGAGGTTTATGGAAGGAGTGAAAGAGAACAGGAAGTTAGTTGGTGTGAGAGGAGAAGAATTAGATGGAGGCAGGAGATTGGCTGGGGCCCCTGAAGGGAGCAGCCCAAAGGAGAAGAAGGATGATCGATTGCGAAAAATAAAAAATAAAAAAATGGCAGCCCTCCGTTGTCACGTTTTAATTTTTTATAAATGTGAAGAAGCTTTACCGCCATTCGTGGGCTAACACGTGTTTTCCTGAGGCCAAACAAAAAGAAAAAAAACAGCGCAGTGTTAAGACAGGTAGTGAGACTGGCTCACGCGGCACTACGAGGCCTGCGTACAGTTCTGGCTTCGTTAGCGGCTACGCACTCACTCGACTGCAAAAAGCAACACAATCGGGCATGCACACATTCCATCTCATGGATTATATGAGATAATATAGATCCACGCCACTGCACCATTACACGTTCAGCCGCGCCGGGAAGGATTTGGCTCGGAACAGATTTGACATCTACGGCAATGTGCGGTCTTAATTTTGTTCCGGCGGCATGCATAATCCCTCTGTCACACAACGGCGACATGTAAACGTTGACGTCACGGGGAAAAGGGCACATGCTTTGCACGAGGCCGCGGCACGTAAACACAACCTGTTACGCCGTTCCAAAATAACAACATAGGAAGCTAGTGAGCACAAAAACTTTAAAAAAAAGCCACGACACCTTGTGAATGTGCGAGGAAGTCAGAAAACAACAGTACCGGTAAAAAGCATGCCCGCAGGAAGGGCAGCCGGAAGGGCTTAAAGTGGTTTGTGTCAAAACGGCTCATGGCTGAAAGTAATGAATGAGCGAGCCTCGCCTCTCGCCCAATGACAGCGAGGACAGGCTCCAACCCCAAATGAGCTGGATGTGGGAGTGACTGGTTGTTTGTCTCTATACGACGTGCGAATGAGGGAGCGAATGGTTGTACGTCGAGGGCGAACCCCCCTCCACCTCGTCCAATGAATTAGTTAATGCCACATCAGCGTTGTGATTTGGCTCCATAATAAATAAAAAATTTAAAAAAAAATCGGACTTGGCTCGATGACTTTATCTGAAAATTCAAACAAAGTTCAAACAAAGACCCCCCCGGCTTTGAACAGGTGTGCTTTCAACCGGTACCGTTCACATGCACTGGACTCATCACGACATGCAAGAGTGCAGTCCAATCTGCTGTCCGGTTGAGACGATGATAATCTGCAGCACAGACGTCGTAAGCAACACGGAGGCTCTGCTGATGCCAGCAATCCAACGCGACACACGAGCAACATGGTCAGCTGTGTACCTTGTTCCCCTCAGCTGGGTTGTGAATAACAGTGGTTTGAGGCTCCTGATTTGAGAGGAGGAGCGGCGAGTTAGAAACAAAAAGAAAGTGAGTTAGAGGGTTGCTTTCGCATGAAGAAGTTGGGAGACAGCGAGCGTTTCTGGTTCTTCGGAGACAGGAACACTACACCGTAGCACCAACACACGCAGCACAACAACCGCATTAACATACGTACAACGTCAGGAGTACTTTCACAATGTGTGATTGAACACAGACGTGGAAATAATTCACATCACATAGATATAAAACACCCTGAAGGTTTTATTCAGTGCGGGGAAAATGACCAAAAGCATGCATTTTCTGGAAAACGCAACACAAACACTCACCCTGACGCTATAACCATTGGACAAACTGTCAGGAGGCGACATGCTCCATCTTGCATGTTGGGTACACAACTCAGAACCGGCTCTTGGCCCCCTTCCCAACCTGTTAAATCATCTTGAGGATGTTGTCTAAAAGCCCAGAGGAGCGAAAAGCCAGGGAGCCTAATGTACTGTACAAAGGATTGAACTTCTCCCATACTGACAGATAGCATACACCTAAAATTGGGAATGTGCGTGTGCTCAGAAGTTTTCAAACATAAGAATCCGAGCATAAAAATTGTTCCTGCGCACCTTTCCTTGATACATCCCAACTGACTCCACATGCCATTTCGACCTCCTTTTCTTCTCCCATTAATAAATAAGCAAAGGAGTGTAAACACATGGCGTGCTTTCACCTTCTGTCCACATAACAACAGCAAACACACCAGGAACATCAACAAAGACGACTTGTATCAGAGGTGGAGACAGGAAAAAACATATTATTGGCTGGTGTTTCCTACGGCAAAAGTGGCAAAAGAGAATCTATTGAGTGGGAGTGTGTGAGCGAGAGTGTAAACAAAGCAGAATGGTAACGTCGCCCCGCAGACAAAATTAAGGAAATATGGTCCGACATTAGAGTCATCGTAAATAGAAGAGTTGCTGCGTGTCAGTAGAGTTTTGGCTACAGGAGGAGGCCCAAGGCTGCCGGAGAGATGCCGGACCTGTCAGCTAGCGCTCACTGAAGGGCTCCTGTTGCTAGGAACCCGAGCGTGGTGAGGACCTGCACTGAAACACTGGGGCCAGTTCAGCACAGGGCTGCAGGTGGATGGCGCTTGGTAGCCTAAGTCAGTTGATAAGCCAGTCATGATCCAGGGCTCGCAGGTCAGACCTGCAGACACGCTCCCTCTGGACTCTTCTTGGCAATGTCTTCTTGCAGTGCCAAAGCTGCACAACTTCACACAATCATTTATCTGGAATGCATGTAATAGTCTACACCTTCTTAATTTGAGAACTTATATCATGCAACTTGTTCTTAATTAATAAGATCATCCGACACCTCACAACCGAGCAGCCAGTGATGTGTGTTAACATCTTCACGGGACATAAACAGAGAAATCGCATCAGTCTAGTTTGTAATTCTAAGACTTATCTGTGCAGGGCAATGAGGTTACATGTGGTTTAGTTTAGTTGTTTGCATGTGAAACAAATCCCATAACGACATGAGAAACATGTTGGGGAACATATTACGGTGTGTGGGCCAGGTTTCAGCACTTCGTAGTTTGGCACTGGCATAGTCCACAACTTGACGTGTTGGCAAAGTTCATACATGAGGCCCCTGGTCCATGAAAAGGCTGCAGACAGGGTGGAGACCGGTCTTTTCTCTTTCAGTTGTTGGGTTGATTTCAAATATTTTATTTTGTCACGATTGTTAGCAATAACACTGTCCAAACAGACTTTTATGCTATTCTTAGTTGTACTTTGTGATGCTCCTTGAGGGATATGTGTTAGTTGTTCTTGCGGTTGTGCTCATTGTTGACCGTTGGTGAGGCAGTGTAACCACACGACATTGCTTTAGTACAGGCTACTGTTTTGGTCATAACCCACGCCAACAAACAGCTCCTCACTCTAGTGGCGTACCTCAACAACTCCAACAAGCAGCTATCCCATAATCCCCTGTGCACATCTTAAAGTGACAGCAACAATGAACACAACAGCAAGAACATGTAACCCAAATCCCTCAAGGATCATTATACTGCCCCCCAACAGTCAGTTCCTCGACCTCTAGGGAACAACTAAGTCTCTAAGGTGGTGAGGCAAAAAAGTCCTTGGCCTCCTGGGGCCATCAGTTGGTACAGGAACAACTGCAGTCTGTGGGGTGTTGCTGCGGGAGGGTTACGGTCCATTGGATAAGCCAGTGTAGGCTGGAGAAGAAGGGGGTTGTACATGCTTCTCTGAGAAAGCAGGACGAGATTGTCCTGTGTAGGATCACTCTCCTGCCCCCAGGTAACTGAACACTGCAGATAACGTCTCTCACCCTCTCACAGGCAAGTACCATCTTAAAGTGACAGCATCAGTGGGAAAACAGCATCAAGGAACACAAGAGCAAAAACACACATCCCTTGAGGATGCTGTGGAGCTAAGTTCTAGCAAGGGTAAACACAGAAAAAGTGGGGCTCGCATTCCAAAAATCAGATGGGAGAAACAGAGGTTGATGTTTACTAATGGGTCAAAGCAGAATGCCTTCAAAAGTGCATCTTTGTTTTAGCTTTTTGCATTTGAAAATTCCAAAAGTAATGGCGGTGACTTCACCAGGACAGATGCAGCCTAGACTTGCAGGGTCCCATAAATCTGTTAACAATAAAAAGATATTTCTCCCGAAGATCCATTGTTGCGAGGGAACTCAATTTTGATTTTCTTATTATCTCCTGTTTGGAATCGTATTACTTTCAGATAATGTCCTTGCGTGCTTGGACTGCTAGCCCGACGGGCAGAAACTGAACAAACCTAGATAAATTAACCAGGAAAAATTAGTTCTTTTCAGGTCTTCCATTTTTGAAATGTCTTATTCTTGTGCCTTTTTCATGATGACTGCAATATATTAAACAAATAGACAAGAGAGAAGAAGGAAGCATCAGTTCTGGATTACTTTGCCATTGTTTACCCTGCATCCTTGCATCTACAGATACTGTGCCAAGTACTGAGTAGCTGGTACTAGTCAAAAAAAAAACTGGCAACTCCTCCAAATTTGCATCCTATGACACCAACATGTTTGCTTCACAAGAACAGCTCGACAACGGTGGCAACCGGAGGTTAGCCACGGTTCACACATAGCAGCCCCAAGGTTGCCTTCACAACCATTATCAACAACAAAGGATATGTATCCACGGCAATGTGGTATGATAATGAAGTAAAACCAGACGGCGCTACTAAAGTCATTGAGCTTCACGAAACATCAGCAGTACAGGAAGACAAAGTGTCGATCATGAGCACAGGCGCCACCGAAGGACGCGATGAGATGGGAAATGAGACGGACACAGACGTGCAAAGGCAAGCAGGCAGGCGGACAGTGTACCAGAGAAGGAGTGGGAACAGGCTCTTTGGCGCTGGTGACAACATTGGCCTTGTTGTTGATCTGGAGGGACATGGTGGGTGGACAGAGAGACGGACAGAGAGACAGACGAGACAAAGAAGAAGGGAGTGGGCTTAGTGTCAGGAAAGTGCTCCTCAAGCAGTTGCTGTGGAGGGGGAAATATTAAAGGCAGAAAAGGAGTCGTGAGCGATAGCAGTTCAGGTACCATCGAGACCTGAGGAGTCCACCGAGTTCTCCAGAGCAACTTGGCGGAAGCATGCTTTTTGCAAAGCTGACTGGAGACTAAAGCCATGACGTTCTGCCACTAACTGGCAGTCCGCCTGCTGAGAGGTAACCTGTTGGATAGCAGTGCCACTGGGAAGGGCAAGATGGCTGGAGACCCTATGTTTCTATCAAACTCATCAGGCTGTGGGATCAAGCCGAACCACAGGGCTCGTGTCCAGCTGAAGATCATTGTTAAGCCCTTTGCAAGCTGGACCATTGACGAGTTTAACACGACCAGGCACGGGTGTCCAGTCGCAGAACACCTTCCATTCATGTTCCAGCCATGTGACCTTTCAACGCATTTCATCCAAACTCACTGAAGGCGGGCAAGTGACTCCGGATGATGTACAGCAATGAGTAAAACATGCATGGGATCGTAGACGCACGATACAATCAAAGCTGATCGCGCTGCCTTGAATACGGTGATCGGCTGGGATTAGCGCCCTCTTCGCGATCGCAATATTATCAAAGAACAAAATGGAGTAAAGGTCATTGGTTGCAGGAGTGATGCTGAGTATCTGATGTATTCCTGTTTGAAAAGCTAGATAGTGATGAGCTCTTTTTTTAATTTATTTTTCGTAATAAAACCCAACCAGAAGCCCGCTGGCAAATGCACTGGCTTTTTAAACAACATGTGAACTGATCTGCCACAATGTTCTACTTGACTCTAACACGCCTACTAACTAGTGGAGAGAGGACTAAAGATACAAACAGATCACAAATGCTATGCTAGTTGATAGCTTGATGGGTAGTGCCTCCAGGAAGGACGATAGGGAAATGATTGACAAGGGACTTCTAAAAGCCATTTATCACTCGCTAGTCAGCTAACTGTAGCTCGCTCACCCTGGAGTTTCCTTTACCGTCGGCCTTCCTTTTCTGCATAGCAGTCAGAGCAAAAGAGAGAGAGAGAGAGAGAGAGAGAGAGAGAGAGAGAGAGAGCATTGTCTCAAAAGACCACAAACTCTAAAAACAAGCCGTCTAGAAATATCCACGGTGGTGCAACAGCTACAGATTAGTGGATGACCCACAGCCGCAGCCCGCCGACACCGGCAGTAGCAGCTGAGACATACATCTGCCAGCTCGTTCTACAAACCAGGCTTCAAGAGGTGGATTTAAATCAGCTCATCTGACCCCGAGTCTTAGTGTTTCTTAATTCCCTGCAATATCTGCTTTCTCTTGATGGCTGATTTGAATGAAGCTGTTGCACGAACCCTTTCAAGTCTGGCGCAGATCTGACGCACACGGGTACCTTAATTCTTTTTCCTTTTTTTGAGGCTGCGATGTGCAATTCTGCTGCAAATACACCGGTGGCCACAATGTTCTGTTTGTGTTCACTTTTATGACTTCACTCAAGAAGAGCGCAGACATCTGGTGGCAGCGGCGCAAAAAATGGAGTCCGATGTTGAATCACCTGCCCCAAAATTCAGCGACTTCCTCTGGGACTCAATCTGCTTCTGTTCAAAGTGTTCGGGACTTGTGCTTGTCAAGGGTTAGTTGTTTCAAACCAACCGACATAAAACTGCAACGTCGAAATGAACACTTGAAGTTGGAGTGGTCCGGGGATTGTCGGGCAGTTCACAGAAAAAGGCTCACCCTGACATATTTAGACAATCCGACCGAGAATTCATGTGGAAGGCACTGACACACTTGAGACCGCATTTTGACTTGGGAAGAAATGACAGAAAAGTCTGTGCGTGGGTCAGGGTTCAAATCTGGAAATGCCATTGGTAGTTTGAACGACAGAAGGCAACGGCACAACAACGGCGTTGTCGATTTACCGACTTGGATTTCTCTTTGGGGCAATGAAAAGGGCAAAATCTTGCCGTCCGTACGTCGGATGCTACGGGAGGATTACGGCGCCGCAAGTGAAGACAGTTAGAAGCAGGCGTTTTGAGAAGTTGCGAGGTGCAAATCCATCATGAGAGAAAACAAAGGGACTGAAAGGACGAACTTACTTTGACGCCGTCAGGCTTTTTGTTCAGCAGGCTCTTGGCTGCTGTGGGGAGAAAAGATAACATGAGGAAGGCGGTGGACACACATGCGCGGAGGCAAAAGAGAAAGCAAAATGCCCATGTCGCTATCTATTCAGGGCCGGCCAATTTACTGGCAGCCTCGAAGATGCAGGGTTTGGAAGCGGAAGAGATAAATGAAGATCAGGGGGGAGGGGATGCAAATAAATCCAGGGGAATGATTAGTTTGGAACGTGCAGCGCAATCAATCAGCCTCTGTCGGAGGCAGCGTCTTCCCTCATCACTTCATTCAAAGGGGGCGGGTCCACAAGGGACAATGGAAGTCGGCATGCACTGATGTAACAGCGTTTCTGATGAAATTGAATTCGACACCATTCACCGTACATTGTGGGTGGAGGGGAAGGTTGTTTGGTGGGCAGATGTGAAAGGTCTCCACTTATATAGCGCTGCAGGGATGCCACGCAAGGAACATCGCGAGCAACTCGTGGAGTTCACACGTCTGCATGCAGACGGGATGCCGAAAGGGATGGAGCCGCCATCCTTCCAATTGGAGGAGCCCTGCTCTGCCAGAACAATAATATGTTTTTAATAGATGTCCATCAGACACCTAACTTCACTTTGATGCTACATCAGTTCCACTGTTTTTATTGGCTGTCGTGTAACTTCCACTGTCCCGTGAAAAGCAAGGGGAGGGCGAGGTGCATTATGTGCATCATTAGTGCATCATAGACACGACCAGTTTTATTAAGCTTTGCAGTGACATAATTTAGAGCAGCCATATTGGATGTTCATACAACTTTAAAAGCAGTCCCATTATGAATCCTCAAGGCCTGTTTTGTAGTTTGATGTGAAATCCAAATGTTCCAGCATCTGGAATGCCCAATATGGGGAACCATGTGAGAGAATTTGACTAAGCAACTCAATCCTCGGTTACGCTGAGGGTTCTCGGGTGGAGCAGGAATGTCCCAGTTGCAGACTTGTTTTGTTTGTTTTAGCTACAGGGCAGCGCGGCAATCGGCCGAGTAGGTTTCCAGGAGAAGGTACTCTCTCAGCGTCCTCCAGGATTATCATGAGAAGCTGCACTGCACGTCTCCTGATCTCACTCTGTGTTTGTTTGTCATAGTTCTACCATTTTAAGGATGCAAACTAAGCACATTAGCAAAATGTCCTGTCAGCGAATCAGGCGAGAGTTTATGTATTTCCTACATTGTAGTTACATCGGGGTGGATTATGTCAGCTGAGAGCGGCGTAAGGCTTTCATCGGTGCCAGCCAATGCTAACAGACTCTTACCTTTCACACCGGTTACCACACAAGAGAGAAAGGGGAGGGGGGAAGAAAAAACAAAAAGCAAATACTGAATTTCTTCATGCTATGCAAAGATGACCTGTTCACACTGACTTGAGATGTCTCAGAAATTGAATCCATAAAACAGACACGCCTCCAGAGCGTAGGATTCAGATAAAAGGTCTGCCCTTTTAAATAAGGCTAGCCGATGGTCCAGCATCAATGCTAGTGCAATGGGAGGGCGGGGGGGGGGGGGGCCCGGGACAAACACAACCGGGATTTATAAATGTAGCACCTCC
>CAAKHD010002514.1:8922-19841 GCA_901007705.1 Fistularia tabacaria
ATCACCGCCGCCCCCCCCACCCCCCCCCGCGGCCCCCTCTCCGCCCCCCCCCCCCCCCAACCTCCCCCTGCCTTAAAGCACTCCTGTTTCTCGCCATGTTACCTGCTGTACTTAACCCCCTGGTTAAAAAAAAATGGCCGCCCACTCATCCGTATTTCTCATACCTTCATCTTTTCACATTCTGCCGTCCGTGCAGCTGATCCTCCGGGGGCGGGGGGGGATGACTCACAGGTCATTTTGAAACATCCTCCTAAGTCGACTTTTGTACAGCGGAGGGGAAAACGGCGCCGCTGGAATACTTAGCCGGTTAATCCCGAAGTGTTATGATACTATTACAGGTGTTTCGCGGCCTTCAAGCGGAGAGAAGGTGATGGCAGAGTGGATGGAAAAGTGGGATCGGAGCTGAGAACGGGAGGCGGCGGTGGCAGTGGGAGGTTGGTGATTAATACTCTTAATACCTTTAAGTGCTGCAGCAGAGGCTTAACGCCGACTAGAAGCACCACCGGCGAATACTGCGGTGCAATTTGGGGAGTACTGATTACGATGGGGCTCTTTGTTTTGAGTCCCGACTCGCGAGGTTTTGAGGCAAGGCGCAATTCATCCAAGACACGTCTGAGTCAACAACGAACTTCAAGATTTTCTTTCGCATCGGGAGGTTCGAGCGCGGGTTCAGGGGAGAACTTCAGAAAAGGCCCAAGATGTTGACGATTAAAGGGGACAGCATAGAGGTTCAGTATTACCTTGGAGTACAAATTTAATTCCTCCCGTGACCAACTTTTTTATTATTAATTATTAATTAGCTCATTTATCAAATTATATTTCCCCATTGAAATGAACTGAAATGCTATAAATCTGTTCAAGCCCCCCCTTTTTCTGTTATGTGTTTTCAAATAAGAAAAATCTACTTTAGAAACAACAAATGATGTATGGAAAATAATGATACATTATAAAATAGACTGTAAAAACATAAACTGTTTTTATTAATTGTATGTACCATGAAGATCAGACGAAGATGTGGTTGGTGGTAGAGGGGTTCGACAGAGGAAGATGGGGGAGTTTTTCATTGGGTGCTCTATCCCTTAAATTAACTTGCTCACACTTAATGCTATAATTCACTGCTAAATGTAACTTACAAACTTTGCTACACTTTATTGCTAAAATTCATTTGCGGACAGTGAAAACCGGTCTTCTTTTAAACTCCTCGTCCATCGACATTCCTGCCGTCTGCTTCACCAAATCCCCATAAACGTCTCCTGCTTTCTCACAGATTATGCTCTCCGTCGCAGTATCTCACCGACAACTTCTCCATCTCTTCACGGACAACTCGACAACATTCACATCTCGCGCGGCTCACTCACTCCAAACTCAGATCTCAGCTCGTATCATAACGCAAAAATAAATAAATAAATAAACTAATTTTAAAAAAGCTGAGCGATGGCTCCTATCTCAGAAAACTCATAAGTTATTGCACTTGTACGTCAAGGTTTCACTGTAATGAAGGGCAGAGATTATGGGGGGGTTGTTAAGTAGTTGATCACAACTTAGTTAGCAATGCAGTGATGAGTTTTTAATTGTTTTTCATCCACGTGGTAATAAAGATAGCAAAGAAAAGTCTTCTGCTGGCGACTAAGCTAACAAATTTTACAGATTGTGCACATAATTTCCTTTGGCGACGGTGTCACAACATGTTCACACATGGTGCTTGTTCGCTATGAGCAAACAGAGAGATGTAAATTACTCAAAAAATGAGTCAGTACATTTGAACATGCATGCTCAGATGCACACGGTCACAGATACAAATGCAAACCTTGCAACGGTTGGATTGCCATAACTGCACACTTAAAGCAATCTAAAGCAATCATGAAACTAAGTTGCTGCGCTGGAGCATCCCAGCAGGCCGAGCTCAGTCCAACACAAACAAATCAGCCGATACGGTGCTTGCACGGCGCGGCTGGCACGCACCGGGTGGCAACAATAGGATTAGAGCGCCAAAAAAATTAAAAAAACAAGGCTATTTGAGCCACGCCGAGGAAGACCGTGCAGATTCTCACCAATCGCTCATTTTTTTTATTTTTTTATGAAAGCCGCCTCTTGGAGGACTGTGAGGAATTTTAAAAGCAGGACGGTGACCTCACCGCGCCGCGCACCGATGATGATGATGCATGAGGGACATTACGTTTACCTCCAAAAACTCTGACTCCTCTTTCGTATTCTGCAGAAGGTGAGGCTTAAAAACATTTTTTTTTCTTAAAATCTGTTCTTGTTTGCTTTCGTGCCGCGTTCTATGGCCGGCTGCCATGCGGGAACCACAGACTGAGATTAAAAACCCACCAATTTAATTCTTAGGCAGTGAGACGGACGGTGAAAGAATCCAAGGTAGGCGTTGGAAACAGCAAAATGTCAATCTGAGTTAAAGCTTTAAAAGACCCATTTTGTGATTTGAAAAATAAAAAAAATATACAACATTTAACAGTTAAATTATGTAATATATATATTATAAGATGAGACCATCAATTAGTCATCATGCATGTTTGTGCAAGGAAATTATTAGATTTTCAATAATGTCTGTGAAACCAGACTAAAAGACAAACACAGGATGGAAAGGGCTGCTGAGCTAAAAGGGCTGCGGTTGAGGATTTACTTTTCGTCCTTGGCTGCGCTGCTTCTCTCCGGTCCGTTGCTTTCCCATCCCTGCTCACATTCAAGCAGTTTTAGCAGCAAAGCTGATCGATGGCTTGCGAAGGGGAAGCGTCGCACCTCTGATCCAGTATCAGAACATTCGCCTGCTGGATCTCGCTGACCAGCGAGTGACTCGCGACGCAATGAAAAAGTCGACACCAAGACCATAAATTGCGGCTAATCTTTTTAGTTAAACGTATACTGCAGGTTGGTATGAGTGGTGGGAGGAAGAAAAGGGAAGTCAAGAGATGATGAGGCAAGAGGTGCTGGACCGCGGTCATGGCACCTGGCTTAGCTTAGCTTAGCTCAACCCAGAGCCACTGGTCTGCAGGACACACAAAGACTACAAATAATTCCAGCGGAGAGGAGATGTCTGTTAGCGTGACCAGCACCACTTTACCAGTTTGACTGATGATGCTGGCGGTTAGCGGTTAGCAGTTACTTGGGCTCTGAAAGTAGCCAGACATATTGAGGGAGAGGGTAAACTGCCCTTCGTATGATGAACCTGTGGCTAGCTGTTAATGTAGCATGCGTCGGCCCTTTAGCTGTATCTTGTAAACTCTCCCGGTTATTTCAAACGAGGGGGAGTACTCTGACGGAGGCTATTTTGATATTTTTTACCTGCTAAATACGTCATGGGTGCACAAATTGCACTCGTCATACCTGTATTTGTGTACAGTTACACTTTCAAACACACGATAAAGCCATTTAGTTGTAACCCCAGATGCTAGGCAGCCTTGGGACGGAGCCTGGGGAAAACTGTTTGGATAATAAACGTGGGAAGAAAAAAAATCGCACGATAAACAATCCCGGGATTGATACTGTTATCACGCCGCAATATCCTGACTTGAATCTCGTCCCGAGCCGACTTTTCCCTCGCTCGGCCCTAATTGTCGTTCAAGCTGTCGGGCCTGCCGGAGGAGTTTAGCGTAACAGAGATGTGAGGTTTTTTTTTCCATCTTTGACAGAGACGAGTTGCGACCGCGACAGGACCTGAAGGAAATAAGAAATGCGCAGAAAGTTGGCACGTCAGCCGAGCCGCGATTACGGCGGGGAGAAATCCGGAGGTCATAGAGCATGATGAGTAAACAAGATAGAGGCTGGGAGGGCGAGGAGGGCTGAGGCAGAGGCGAAGAGGTGGGTATGAAAAGATAAAGAGAGACATCGGGAGGTATGATTCCCAAAGGCCGAGTGAATTTCCCCCTCTTCTCTTCCCTGCGTTTTTCATCGTCCCCTCACTGGCGCAGCTGCCTCGGACCTGGGGGCTCTTCCCTCCAGAGCCCGGGATGAAAGAGGGCCGCCCTAAGCGGCCCCGCAGGTCCGTCTGCTAAAGACATTTGTCCGATCTGTCCGCTGCCCCCGGCGCACAAAATAAAAACGGCAGAGAGCGAGGAGGAGAGGGCGCGAAAGAGAGAGGAGGGAGGGCGGTTGAAAACAGATGGGATTAGAGCCGGGGGAGACTTGAGTGACAGACAGGAGATATGGCGGAGTGAGGTAGCGGGGATATCTACGCTTCATACCTCCCCCCCCTCAAACCCTCCCCACCATACCAGGAACGATGTCTGCTTTTATTGACTTTGTTAAACCGTTTTCAATGCCGCGTCCTAAGTGTTTACAAGACAGTAAATCACGGCCGTTCGGGTGCAAGGGGGGGACGGGACGTCCAAGTCGCCTGGACGAGAGGAAGGTCCCGACCGCGCCAACAACAACCGCAGAGCTTGCGACCGCGCTTCCAAGAGCGCACGCGCACGCGCACGCACACACACAGACACGCGTGTGCGCGAGCCATCGGGGATGCCACGGCAGGGGGTTTTGTCTTCATCGCCTTCGTCCTGAATTCATCTGAACGAGACTGATAAGACTTTTCAGAGCGACACCATCACCACTCCGACGCGTACGCGTGCCTGACTTCGGCCACCGGGGGGCGATAAAACAGGAATGGAACAATAACTGTGTGTGTTTGGGGGGGGGGACACAGCTGCAGACCATCCAGGGGAACGCAAGTGCAATTCGATAGCGAGATGAGGCTCTGCATCACACTTAGATGCTCCCCCTACAAATGGGTGCGGGACCCCAGCGGGGATTGGCTCTAGATACCTCAGAACCTTAGTTTGGACCAGCTGGTTTTGGCCCCACGGGGGGCCGCAGCTCCGCCATCATAATGATATCGGCTTCTTAAAATGACGATGGGTGTGAAAAAAGATGAATATGTTACTACTATTCCAGGATGGAATTGTCAGACCGATTCTAGTTTTCGCCTCAGAAATCGAGGTGAAAGACTTCTGCCGGGATTAAAATAATCCTTCTTTATTTGAAGTGACAGAAAACTGCAGTCTTCGCTATTTTGCTACTTTATTATCTTTCAAATACTGCAATACAAACTAAGAATAATGAGCTTCACTATATTCCCCAGCTCTTTATGAAAGAAAGGTGGCGGAGAGTCAAGACGCCTGAATCCCCCCTCCCCTGGGAACGAAGAAATGGAATCTTCTAAAATTTTAAATTTCCGTTTGTTATTTTATAGAAAAATCTATTTTTCTTGCCCCATTTTGTTGTATTTCTAATAAAACTTAGACGTCTAAGTTTTTTTAAATCTATTTTTCTTGCTTTTCTTACTCCATAATCTATGCAAGATCATTTCTGGTTTTCTAATTTTTTAAAATTCCTTTCACACTGAATTTTGAGATATTTCTTTTATTTTTTCTTTAGATCAGAAAGTTCACAGTACAATTTCAGTTAATTTCTTGTTTGTCAAGATTCTTACAGACAAAGCTAGAAAAAGTATTTTGGATAAATACAAATCTTTATCTTACTTTTTAAATTTGATTTCAATTATTTTCCTTTCAAACATTGAAATTGTTTTGCAAGATCATACATGTGTACAAGCACACACACACACATACATATGCATATATATCTACAGTATATATGCAGCAAAGCTCAGCCAAGAGCTTCATTTAAAATCCCAAAGGAAAGCCACTGTAAGTCATTATGCAAACACACACACACACACACACACACACACACACACACACACGCACACACACGCACGCACGCACACACAAGGGCTCTGGTAAAAGTGTGTTTCCATCATCACTTCTAACACTGGGGTCACTTTGACGCGCTCATTTCACAGGCTCCCCCCGCCTTCGCTGCTTCGGGAGAGGCTTGACTTGATTTTCCAAATTTTTTGCGCCGTAACAATTTTCTCAGGCACTGGCAACCGTGGCAAATACACACACACACACACACACACACACACACATGAAACAACCACTCCAAATGAGTGAGAGGTACACACACACACATACACACACCCTCCGCCCCCAGTGATTACCTCATTTAATGACACAGTCCTTCTTAAGATGTCTTTCCATCAGCGCAAAGTCATTTGAAAAATGACAGCAGATTAATAATAATTAAAAAGAACGAAAATAAAAGCGAACAGCCGTCTCTTCGCCGGCCAGATCGTCTCGTCTCCCGTGATTCCAATCGAGCCGATGTTGTGTTTTCCGGGACGTGTGTCGGGGGGCGGCGAAGCTGTCATGAACATGCCTAATGGGTATTGCACCTGTTGCGCGTGAGGATGAAAACAAAATTCTACCAGTGAAATTCCCTTCCACGGTGGTTTATAGGCTATAACGCGCTACTGGCTTGCTTCTTTAGTAATCATTTATAGGTCATAAATTCATAAAAAAAATAATAAAAAAAAGCTTCTCTTGCAGGATTTACAAAACTCTGTCTGGACGAGGAGTCACTGACAAACGGCCCGTTGTGTAAAGTTTGCTTTTTCAGCAAACTTTTAATTCTGAGAAAGGGAATGCATTGAGTCCCCAGTAAAGATTTTAAGACTAGGTAAATACCTACTATTTACGGTTTGGTTGAATTTAAAAAAAATTTCATGCAATGTTACGTGTTTGACATTTTCCAACCCGCACCTGAAAGTAAGTAAAGTCACATACTAATATAACTTATTTGTAACATTAGTATGTATTTAAAAGGCTCTCAGTAGTTAATAATCTGCACGGGGTAGACGTGTTACTGACATTAACCTTTCATGGGATTTATTTTAAGAAAATGGAACACTTAATAAAGTAATCAAGTCGCACAGTGATGGAATTGGGGAATTTGAATTAACGTGTTATTAAGTCTACCTGGTCATCTTGCGGTTACCGCCAGATTGGACTGCATTCTTTGGATATTAGTACAAAAGCACTGTCAGGAAAATTTGATGATGGAAGTACAAGTACTGTAATATTCATCATGTATTTCTGATTTTATTCGCGCCTGGAGGGAAGGTGTAAGCTGATCAGAGCGGGTACTGGAGCCAGAGGTGGGGTTTAACCTGGGCGGGTCACCTGTCAATTACAGAGACGTCCACCTGTTCGGTCTCTCGTTGGCGCCTACAGACAATCAATGAGCCGACTGGCTGTTTTTGGACTGCAGGAGGTAAACGGAGTACCTGGGGAGAACCCAGGCGGGAGAACATGGAGAACAACAGCTGGAACCGCACCAGGAGAATCAACATGCGGAATGATACCCGATGTATCCGCCAAAGGTTGACATCAGGCTGATCAGATGGGCCGACTGACATCTGTCAGTGCCCCGGTGCGACCCCCCTCCCCTCCCGCTCCTTTTTTTCCTTCCTCTTTCCGCTCGGGCCTTCTCTTTTGCCCGCTCCTCACCGGCTGTTTTTCTCTTCCCCTATGGTGTCTACCTTTCCACTGGCTCGGCCTTATACAAGAGTGTGTATTTTTATGTCTCACATTAGCTGGTGGGGAATAATACCTTTCAGTGAATCGTCGTCTGCTGCCCGGGGGCCTTCTCAGACATTCAGTCACTTCTCTTCTAAGAATAACCAACGAATGCGCATCTTTGCCAGAAAGTTGCTCTCACGGATTTTTTTTCGCAGCATCCAATGATGGCTGACTTTGTACCCGCTCGGTGATACCGGGGCTTTGGATTCACTCCCCAGCTCATCCAAATTGGAAAAGCAGCAGCGGGGAAGGTGAGGAGGAGGAGAGGGGCAAGAAAAATCTGGATCCCCCCACCCCCCCAAACCTGGACCTTTGTCAACTCTTGGCAGACCCGAAAACCTCCGCCCCCGAGACCCTCTGGGGACGGAGACGGCCAGTGTGAAATTGTTATTTTTGCGGGGAAAATATATGACTCTTTTTGCGTATTTTCAGTCGAGTCTGAAGAGTTTCTCCCCAACCTGGCAACCTGGATATAGCGTCACCTAACTCTGCAGAGACAGATGCCTCTCCCTACTCTTTGGTTTCACCTTGGCTCATCTTCTCGGCCGCAACGAAAATACACTCGTATATTCTATTCTGCTTATCGGACATGGGATTTTTTTTAAATAATTCGTTCGTAAAAAAGAGCCGGTGTCTGACGGAGCTCAAGCACTGCAGTGGGTGCAATCCAACCCCAAAAGCTGAGCAGCCGAGACATGTTACGTTCACCATATTAGCTAACATGCCAATAAGTGTCATCATAAGTAATGTGAGCAAAACATCCGCTTAAAAAAAAGGACACATTTGGTTTTTTTTTTTAAATATAACACCTGAGACGCCTGTAAGAACTTCCCTACTTTCATTGTGTTTGTTCCCGTTGGAGCCGATCCCAGCTGCCGTTGGGCCGAGGGGCGGGGCTTAGTCCGGGACACGTCAGCTGCCAATCACAAAGACATCCAACCACTCGCTCTCTGGTTATCACCTACAGACAAATTTAGAGCGTTCCAAGAAACTGAAAAAGAAAGAAACCAACTTTGACTGTTGGAGGAAGATGGGGAACCCGGAGAGAGCCAAGGTAGGAGAACACGTAGGGAAATCAGGCTGGAGAACTTAAAAAGAAGCCAGGCAGGAGAACCTGGACAGAGCTCAGGCAGGAGAACAGAGAGAGAACCTAGGAGCCAATGTGGGATGGCTCTTGCTCTGCAGGGGGGAGGGGGGAGTGCTGACCACTGCAACACTGTGATGCCCGTACATCCTATCTCACGTGCAGCTACCTCTTATACCACGTTATATTTTGAGAAACGAGATAGATTTTTTTTGTTGTTTTTTTTCTTACTGCTATGCTATAAAGTCCATTCTTGGTGTTTGTGTCATGGAAGCATTAAGTTTCCACATCATATTTTAGACTGCTGGACCCAGGACGATGTCCAAAATATTTGCTTATGCTTGTACTAGTGTCGAGTGAATGCAAAAACAGCCTGCTAGTTCAAAAAAAATTACATTTGCATGGGGGCTTTGAGAGCTAAGGCAGATTTCCTTTCTCTTTTTTTTCCCCTCCCAAATGCATTGCAGGTGATCAATTTGTTTAATTTTAATTTACTCTTCAGGCTGGAGCGGTAATTCTCATTTCTTTCCCCCGTGACAAAAACAAACAAACAATCCGCTCTTGTAGCTAAAATGAGTTTTTCCACTTCCCCTGGGTGGCGTCGGTACCTCAGTATTGATTATTTGATTAAATGACACCCGTGAGCGGAGGGGAATATGCTCACAATGGTGTTTTGTTTTTGCTTGTTTTAAACTTAAGGACTATTTTAATATATGAACAGATTTAGGCTGAAGGAAACAACGAACACTGTGATGATCAAATTCCTGAAAGAAACGAGCTACAGGTCACGATATTCGACCCCTATCCTGTTGTTTGTTGCCCCAAACCAAGACGGCCGACGACTGATTGCCTGTTGATGAAAAAAAAAAAAAAAACTCCCTAAAAGCAAACTTCTCTTCCACTGTTAATGGGCCACCGGGCGATCTTCGTAAAAAAGAAAAAGAAAAGAAACGCGACGTGACCCTGGCGGCGTCCGTCGTCATGCATGTGGGTTTCCAATCCGGCTGCTTCACGAGGGGTCGGTGTGCGGGAGAACAAAGTGCTGAATTGTTCCAGGTGGCGAAATCACTTGTTGCGGCGTCCCGGTGGAACCAATAAGGCGGGTCCATTTTCACCCCCTAAATCCCCTGCACTGGTCGAAATGACTGATTTACGGCCGAGACGAGAGGCGAAACTGGCGTTGTTATTATATTTATACGTTGGATGTAACTGATGAACAGCTGCTCCGTGTGAAAAGGTGCAAAAGTTTCCCATGCTGTTCACACGCCCAGCGGCCTGCTGTGGCTCATTAGGGCCATCGCCGGGCCTCCAGGGCTTGGAATCAGCAAACCTAAGGGGTTGAGATTAAAGTGTGTGCGTGTGTCGGAGCACTGAGGCAAGAATCGCCAAAGGTGACTTGGATGACAGAGCTCGTCACATTTTATGTGTCCGTGAACACCGGTGCCAATGAGGGCGGGGCCTGTGTAACGAGTGGGACGTGCTGACATCTCGTGACTCGTGGCAAGCCAACGACCCCAGATTTGAGACTCACCCCACTGAACTCAATAATACTAATAAAGACAACAAGAAAATTTTGCTTTTAAGATCCTGGTCAATTTACTCCTCAGAGGTTGCGCCATCTTTTGGTTTTAATAAATGATGCAAGCAGGCGTGGTCAGGACTCATGTCCCACACTTGGACTTAATTTGACTTCAGCATTTCATACTACGGTTCTGGTCATTTGATTTGACAACCATGAAGTTCAACTGAACTTCGGAGGGGACAGTTGTTGGTATTGTTTTTATGTTTAGATTTAATTTTATCTTAAAAAAGACACAATATCATAGGGCCGTCGGTGAGGCGGGAGCGGGACTGTTATGTGAAAACCATCCGCGAGACCAGTGTTCGCATGGAATACATATTACTTACATATGTCGGATGAAAAAGCACACGGAGGTCGGTCCTGCGGGGGCCGGCAAACAACATCCAACCTGCGGCCGGGGGAACGGCCCCGTGTAACTGTAGAGCCTCTCAAAGCGCGCGCCAGGAAACTTCTCCGTGCGGACGTTATAGAACACCGAGCCGTTTTACATGATACTTTAATATCGCTGGAGATTGATGTGCTTGAAAATATTTAGGGGGTGGGGGTGGGGGGGCACGATATTAGAAAATCATTCTGGAGAACTGTAATTTTCAGATAAAATTCATTATTACTATAATTATTATTGTCATCATCCAATCGTACTTCCGGGTTGTCAAACGCCAATCAAACTCACTAATGAACTACTGACTCGCCTAAGCGTCTCATCAAGTGTCTGGTTTCACCCCCCCCCCCCAACCCCCCCGCCGAACCCCCCCCCCCCCCCCCCCCTGGCCCCCGCAAACATAAGCGCCCCTTAAAAGGGCGGCAGACGCAGCGG
>CAAKHD010002514.1:26462-58672 GCA_901007705.1 Fistularia tabacaria
GGGGGGGGCCGCAGGGGGGGGGGGGGGGGGCCGCAGAGCCGGGGCGGGGGGGCCCCGGGGGGTTGTGGGGGAGGGGGGAGGGGGGGGAGGGGGGGCGGGGGGAAGGGGGGGGGGGGGGGGGGGGGGGGGGGGGGGGGGGGGGGGGGGAGGGGGGGGGGGGGGGGGGGGGGGGGGTTAACAGGCCCGCTCAGCCACTGATGCTTTAGTAATGGCTTTCAGGGTGGCCCGCTACATGCAAGGAACATGAAGGTATTCACTCAGCACAAATGGGACGTGCTCGTAACGGTGACCCCGGAACCGACAGGGAACGGGGAGGAAGGGGGGGGTGCCTTTGTGTGTTTTGAGTGTTTTACAAGGACATCAGTGAAAGGAGGGGAGGGTGGGTGATGTGACCCCCATCGGGGGGGAAAGAAAAAAAAAACAGCAGCTTTCTGAAGAAAGACAACGTGGAGCGAGAAGTCAAAACAGGTCTGGAGGGAAGAAAAAAAGTTACATCTCAAAATGTCTCCATCACCTGATATCTTATCTTTTCTTTTTTTCTTTTATCTCGGCATCACAGTAGCTCACAAATGCAAGAATAATGACTGATTATTTCAGGGGGAAGGCCTTTTCTTTCTGATGCATGACACGTTCCTGTGAACCGTTCTGGAATTTTCAAGATGCCCAAGGCGGGGGGGTGGGGGGTTGATGAGACATTTAATACCAGTCAAGGCTTTTTAAAAAAAAAAAAAAAAATTAAAATCCAACGCCTCTCTAAACTACAAGGATCTGTGGAAACCCAAAAAATGCGGGTTTTGTCTTGACTCCAAATCTATTTATCTGATGCAAACAGCAGGGAAAGGGGATAAAAACAAAACAAAACAACAACATAGAAGTCACTCGGAAGGCACAGAGCTCCTCTCAAAGATGAAAAAGGGGCTGGAGCGGGAGCTCACATGTGACTGGAATATGAGGTTCTGCTTTCAATGCGACGCGGAATTATTCTCCAGCTCCCACGGCCGGGATTCACTGGGTTCTGCAGTCGCCGTCCCCTCCGGCGGCCCCCTTCAGTCTCTTCAGCTCCTTCAGCAACTCCTGCTCAAGGGTTAAGATCTCTTTGGGTTTCTTGTACTGGACAGGAGGCAGGAAAAATAATCACTTCCACATCCATGTTGTCCGCCCCCACCCCTCGCTGTAATATGCTAAAAGAATGCACTCAATATAACATATATTGAAATACAATTCTGTGTCAAGTGCAGAAAAGAAAAAAAAAAAATCAAAGTAATTTTTCAGGTTGTAATACTATACATATATAAATATGCATATTGACAGATATGTAGTTTTACATTACACAGTGAAGAGGACAGGGCTTTGGGGATCTCTTTGAACACTTTGTTGACAAATTTAAGGAAAAACTGCAGGACTCGCACATCCGGACACTTCACGACACTGACGCACTCGACATCCCATCATGCACTGGGGCACGTACTGAAACGCCGAGTGGGTTTTTCAGGGGATCTTGATTTCGGACCCGGAGCATTTGACGGGGAAGTGACTTTTGCAGGAGTTGAAGTGGTGGGTATTTCGGTCAGCTCTGGTTTCCATTGCAACCGCTGTCAGAGTGGCACCTGCGCGGTGAGAGGATGACCGTAGAGGAAGTTTTCGCTGACAGAAGACGGGAGGTGGCGGTGAGGCGGAGGCTGCACAAACTGGAGAATGGAGACACCCCACTTCACGTAACCCTAAAAACGATGTGTTTTAAAAATCCAAAGAAATGGCCAAGCAGTGACATAAAAACGATTAAAACCTTTGCAGCTGCAGACAGAACTATCTGTGTGCGTATGCCATGGTTCTTATGGTGCGGGCCCGTCAGGAAGAACGTTAACTCTGTTCGGTCCAGCAGTTCCCTCATGGTCCCGTCTCGTCACGCTGCGAGAATGGCTAACGGTACATCTGAGGCTCCTGGTGCTTGGACTCTTAAGACCCTCCCGAGCCCTGAGACCGTCCCTTAAGCCCAGTGACCAGCAGTTCACGCAGGACGGGGCCTCGGCCCCAAATCAGAATACCATTTACAACTCAGAACCAAAAACTCACTCTCGTGCACATACACACAGCAAAGGAGATCTTTGGCTCAGACTGTTCTTGGAAAGGCGCAGCCTCTCGCTGACCAGTGGAAACTTGCAAAAGGCCGATGAGCTGGACACTCCTGTGCACCCGGTCCCTCAGGCTCTGGGTGGGGATTAGCATCCATCCTGCTTCTGGACCTTTTTTTTTCTTTTTAATGAGATCAAGCGTAGAGAAAGCCTTCCCGGCCACGCAGCACGAAAAGAAGCCAGCAGGAAAGTGTACTGCGTTCACTGCATAATGGCGGTTAACCGAGACAGACCTGATGAGCCCCTTACCAACGGGGGGGATTCCTTTAGTGGTTCAGAAATTTGACACTCAAGCGGGTTTCGTTCACCTCATCTGACATGGGGATTTTTTTTCCTGATGGTACAAAGTCCCTGCTCCCATCGCCATTTAGCTCCTGCGCAGGGAGCACCAAGACAGAGCGAGCGTGGTCCTGACCTCCGGAAGGAGTAAAGGAGCTTCACCATCTTGGTCATATTAACCTCTATCAACAGACTTGAACAACACCGACTGGTTTTAATTTGTTATTCGAAAGTAATATCGAGTTTGACTGTGACTGAATATAAACATCAAATAATAAAGTAAATCAGTGAAGTCTTGTATTAAACTAAAAACAGGAGTTTGTTCATTCATTCTTTCCTTAACAATAAAAAACTTATCCTGCACACAGGGTCGTGTGAGGAGTTTGAGCCAATCCCAGTTCTCATTACATCCTCTCATTTAAACTGGAACCAGCCACCTGTCAATCACCGGGTCCAAACATAAGAGACATCCAAGCATTCTCTCTCTCATTCACGCCAGCTGACATGTCGGTCTTCAATGAACCTGCTGAGTGATTTTTTTTAGGACTGCAAGAGGGAGACCCTGAGAGGGGAGAACCTAAAGAGAACCCAGGGCAGAAGAACATGGAGAACCCACACAGGGAGACCACTCGGAACCCAGTAGTGGGGCACTGGGATCAAAACAATGAGCGCCTTGCGGTGGGAAGACAGTGCCGTGTCACCACCACCGTCCAATCATCCTAAGGTTTTTTTTTTATGCTGAAAGCAGCAGAAAATTCAATACCACTGCATCGTTGTGATGCCCTCCCCTTCCCCGACACATACATATTGTAATTTATTCTTCACATCCACTCGTTGTCATTGACTGTCCGATCATTTGTCACATCTTAGCTTGCAATCGTCCCCTCCTGAATTTTTCAAACTGCAGAAATGTGGAAAAATAAGTAGCTAAAAAGTCAGATGAGTCATCTTGCTCAACAAGTGGGCGTACACCCAGAGAACAGCCTAAACGCTTGACCTGTAAAGTCAGGGGGGGATCGGGTGACTCCTCTAAGCCGTGGGGGCTTCTTTTATTTTATTTTTTAACCAGCATTTCTCAACTCGGAGAGAGAAATGTCACAGCAAATCACTACTCTGATGGAGGGGGGAGGGGGGGGGGGGCATGAGGGGTTGTCGAGGAAAATGATGCGAATCACATGCCGCAGGTTTTGCAGTCATCAGATCCCGACCCAATAAAACACCTGTGGAAAATGTGAAATGAACTCTCCGCCACCATCGCCAAGTTGACGGTAAATATTGAATGGCCTGCATCTGCGGCGTCGCATTGACGGTTCCGACGCTTACGTGCACACCGAACTAATTTAGAGAAAAATCGACAATTATATGGTGACTTCACACATGTGTTGCCTAAAATCTGAAAGAGGTTAGCATTTAATTATTAGCATTTAAAAAAATGCTGCAGCAAACTCCATAGTATCCTGGAGACACAAATTCATTTTATTTGTGATGGCTTATTTGACGTATCACTATAAAATACACTCATTGTCAAAACAATCACATTCTGGAAGTTCCTTTGGAGAAATATTCTTCATCCCTCCAGCAGGGAACCAGACTCATGCATAACCTGCTGAGCTCTGGGCCATTACGTCCGATACGTCTCATTCAGAGACTCAAAAATGTTTTTTCCTTAAATTTGCCGACCGTTCAAACAGGCATCTCCAAACCCTTTGTGTCTCTCTATTCTGGCGATTTTCCCTCGGGGAAACGACAAAATCGACACTGCTCTGTGTGGGACTTACGCTGACAATCAAGGTGTTGTTGGCGTGGGTGAAGCCGAGGGCAGAGCCGTCCAGCGGCAGCCGGCTGCGATCTAAATCGGGGATAGTGAACTTCTTATAGTATCTGGGGAGGCACGGAGAGGAATCACTGGTCTGTCCTGCTGCCGCAGAGACAATTGCATTGTAAACACTGCCATCTATAGGGAAAGCACCAAGCTTACATGCAACAGAGGACATTAGCATGGCGAGAAACTAGTGCTTCCTTGAATTGGTGTGTGTGTGTAGCCAATGTGTGAAACTCGTGTTTACTTTTTGTTCGAGGTCTTTATGACAACGCATCTCTCGGACGGCTCCAGTGAAACGGCAAAGACGTCTTTTGGGAATGGGAGGTTCCGAATCCTCCACTGGAAACTGGTCTTGGTGTCTTTACGTATAAAGATGGGCTGTGGGAATAAATTGTCAACAAACTACTGATAAAAACTGCAGAGGCATTACTTTGAAAAAAAAGGTTTAAAAATGACTAGTATGACAGAGCAGGGTTTGATAATACACAGATTGTTGTATGTGTTTGCTGCAGACTTCTAGATATCTAAATTAAACCACTGTTTACTTGGGAGAATCCCAATAGACTGAGTGACGGTAGAGCCTACGTTGGAGCAGTTCTCCTTAATCAGCGTGGCGTCGGTGGAAGTGACCGGGTCTGCGAGCGGCTCCCCGACTTCCACCTGCCACTGGCCCTGCGCCCCCAGCGTGCTCTTGTGACGCCATTTCCGCACTGAAAAGTACAACGTGCGCAATGAGACTCGTTCCGACCCTGGTATTTTCGCATGTGACGCTTGACCGCTTGGCCGCTTACCGCTGAGCTCGTCTGTGTCCAGGTCGTACTCTTCGGCCATTTCTCTTCCATCTGTAAAGAGGTAGTGGATCTTCCTCTTCCCTACGGAGGGGATACACTGGAGGTCAGTGAAAAATTTTACAGAGAAAACAATAACCTCATAATGTTGCTCTATGACGCCTCTCCACCATATTAATTCCTCAGTCATCTCTTACAAAGAACGCCTTACCTTTTAGATAACTACTGTGTTTCTTACCCATTTGAAAGTACCTCTGTGTGTTAATCTTTATCAGTCACTGTACAATTGTGTCTAAATTGCATGTGCGGTTTGGTTTCCTTTCAGTACAAGTTTATTTACAAGTATGGAGGACAAATGTGGTTTCTTCTGTGTTCTTTAATTGCAAAATAAAATGAAAATTAAAGCAAAGTGTTTTAAAGAAAAAAAAACAGAACACACTACGGATTAACATTGTGAACAAGTCTTCTTGTACTGTTGGCATCAACTGCAGACGATCACCATAACACTAAACAGAACAGTAATGTCTTACATTGCTTATTAAGAGAGACATATTGTGGTTAACATGTAATTCCATACATCCCACACTCTATGATTTAAAAGTTGAACATGTATAAATCTTGTTTCAAATCAAGTTTTATTGTCATTCGAGCTCTGCCATGCTTCTGGTGCACAAGGGGTCATGGTTTCACTTAGAATTTAAAACCATGAGATCTTTCACGATAAATATAGAACCACATTTTTAAAAGAGTCTCGCTTTCGCCTTAAATTTCCTTTTCTCACAACGTGTGCGATACACACACACACAGACAGACAGACAGACTCACTCACTCAGACAGACCGACAGACACATTCACTCACTCACTCACACACACACACACACACACACACACACACACACACACACACACACACACACACACACACACACACACACACACACACACACACACACACACACACACACACACACACACCCACCCGGGGTGGGCTTAGTCACTTGCGGATGTTAGTTAGCTGGAGAGTCTGACTCGGCTACCGTTAGCCACCAACGGGCGGAAGAAAAATAATTCAGGAAAACGTTTCTTGAAGAAGAAAAGAGCAATTGTTTTAAAACAGTGAGGGCTCCCCATTGTACTCACCATCGTATGTCAAAGCGGTTTTCTTTGACGATTTTAAATCGTCAATCCAGCTCTGCACGGCCATGTTTCTGTTTCACGGTACGACTTCCGACTACCGGGACTCGAGCCGTAACTATGGCAACTAGAACAAATACAAAAAAGGAAAAAGGAAAATTGTTGTTAATTCTTGCATTAAAAAAACAAAACTGTACATCTAAATTCTTACGGTTTGATTTGGGATATAAATCTTATTTAAAAAAAAAAAAGAAAAAAAAAACATAATGACCCGGAAATGAAATCTGTGTTCAACCACTGTCCGTCATCAGGGGTCAGTCGTCTCCTCTCGGGCTTGACTATAGGAGAACTCGTTGAGTGGTTGTTCAGAGGGGTAAGCGCCAAAATATTACATTTTTGTGACTCTTCAGTTTTATTGTTAGGGTTTTATTCCACGATACTGAAATTTGTTTCAAAATACGATCACTAAACGGGACATGCGAGTTCTCTGATAGCTTATGTTGCCTTGTGTTTAGCATTACCATTAGCACAATCAACAATAACATCGAAAGTAAATTATATTTATGTCTGTTATCGTATAATGCATTTTTAATAATACACAGTTTGCTTATTCGGAAGAGGGCACTTGTTAATTCATGTTAAATCGCAGATATTCGCTTTTCTTCAATGACACCATTCTCCTTTTACCGAGTGTTTTCCTTTAGATGTTGTGATTTCTTCTACGTCCGTTGGCATTTGGTCACATAATGTCGCACAATTCTGTTGACTGACAAACAAATAAACACAGTGATAGTGATGAAATAACAACCTCCTTGGGGGTGGTAATAACATTTTGTTTTTTAAATTAATAAAATGATATTATTTATTCTTTCTGCATTTTGAATGTTACAAATGGAAGCCCATGTTTCTGATAAGCTTCATTCTTTACAATCTATGAAAAATTGCATGTTTTATATGTAAATTCTGTAAATAATTTCTGGCATAGCTCTTTTTTTTTCCATCTCTACTCAATTTCTAAGCATATACCTTCCATCCTCATCACAACACAGGCCCCTGGCTCCCCCTCCAGCACTGAACAATGGAGTCCAGTCACGGGATTATGAAGGCGTTCCCTAAAGTTAAAAGGGCCAGAGTTCTCCAAGGCAAAGATGCGCCTCCTTCAAAGAGGAAGCCTGAAGACCATGAGGTCACAGGTTTGTAGTTCGGGTGTGAGATTTGACAGAAATAATGGCAAAGATTGAAATAAAAATGGTTAGATTGTTTTACAGGGCATGTTGATATATAGCAAGATATATTTAATATATTGTTATAAATGCAATGCCATACTGTAAAGATTTTTTTTCCACATGACCCAGCCTGAAAGTGAAATGATGTAGAAAAAGTGACTTCATAGCAGAAGCCAGATCATGCAGCACATTTGTTCATCGTGTATCTTTTTGTTTCTTTTTTGTTTCTTTGCCTCAGGAAACACTTTCAACAGTGTCACCATCTACATCCTTGCCGCTGGCATAGGAAACACCAGGTGCCAGATCTTCCAAAGACAAATCCAGCAGAACGGGGGACGGCTTGAGAGTTCGCTGTGCCCCGGTGTAACTCATGTTGTTGTGGATGAGGGCATGGACATTGTCAGGGCCCTGCGCCTGCTGAGGCTGGACCATATGCCCCCTGGGGTCCAGCTGGTGAAGTGCAGTTGGTTGAGCTCCTGCATCAGTGAGAAGCGACAGCTGGATGTGGCCAGTTTCAGCCTTCTTTCCCGCCACAGGTCCATGACACTGCCTCCATATGTCCAAAAACTCACATATTTTGATTAACATGTATATGAGTACCATATCAAAAACATACAAGGAAAATTAATAGCTATGTTTTCAATGGATTCATCAGGAAATTCAATACATAGCTTAAGACTTTGACCTCTCCACTTAGGGACTCTGACAAACCACTCAAAAATGTGGAAGAAGACGTGCACGATATCCAAGATGGAGCAGAAACACTCGTGGAGCCAGACTCTAGTGAAACCAATGGGAAGGAGACCACTGACACAGTAGGTTGCCAGAGCACATGTTGAAAACACAATATTAGAAGTAGTATTCGATTTCTGCCGTCAGGCGTTCTCCCTCTGAGGGAGCAGCTTGACGGTGCTTCGGGAAGTTAAAGCCCAAGCAGAGAATAACACTGGAAGGCAGAGGTGCTGTTTGGACTTTAGGTTAGAGGTTAAAAACAATAGACTATGCAAGGAAACACAATGTAATAGTGAAAATGTTTAATGTTCAATTTCATAATTTTGTGTGTTTTTTCAGTTTTTAGATACAGGTTAATATCGATCAAACTTGTTTGTGTTTGAGGTTCATGTCTGGTTAGAAATGGGAAATATGCCAACATTGAATGAAGAACATACTGCCCTCCATGGAGATCTGAAATGCATGTCTAATGTAGGTCATGCAGATGCTCTGATTGGTTAACATGGCAGCCATGATGAAACTTTGAGGGGTTCCATTGTGCCTTTAAGTGGACCCAATTTTTTGTCTGCTTTAGTTTGCTTTTCTAGCAGCATCCAACAGGGGGTTCAGTGGGTGCTGGGCTAATGCGGTGTTCTACCGTCCTTTCAGGAAGTCCCAGACAGCAACGAGGAAACACAAGAGGCTGGTGTCTCAAAGAGTCACCTGGAAGCTCTCATCACTGGCCAGCAGCCTGAGGGGGAAACGCCTGGCCCCATCCCAGGCACCCTTGATCAGAAAGCGATCTCAGGAAAGTGGGTCTGTGCCCTGTCGTCCCAGTCCAAAAGCAACAACTACAACAAGCACATCACGGACAAGCTGGAAGTGCTGGCCAAGGCCTACACACACCAGGGCGACAGGTGGAGGGCGCTTAGCTACTCCAAGGCTGTCAATGCACTGAAGAGCTACCACAAGCCTGTGACCTCCTATCAGGTGACATGATGCCGACGGTGTTACATGTTCATATACACACAAAACAGGGCTATTCTCACTTAACTTCTTAGGGGTGTACCTTTTGTTTCAGTTAAGTCAGCATAGTCTATTTCAAGTCATGTCTAATGCCATTTTCAAGTCATTTCAAGGTTATAATTTAAAAATGGTTTCCTGCGGATCGTTGTTTGTTCGTTTTGCTGCATTTCCTTCTGATTAATAAGTACAACCAACCAAATTTGCTCAATGACAGAAATTCAATAACAAACCAAATTGAATTTTACAAATAAAGCTACCGGATAATGGGCTATTTTTAATAGCATTATCACTCTTTTTTGATATCAAAGAATCATCTCACAGCCCCTTGTTCATAACACATAACATCCCCATTCTTGGAAATTGTGGTATATATCAGGATATTGTTTTTATAACCTTACAAACCTATTTTCAACTCTATCACTTTAATTCCTTCTGAATTACCGATCCCAGGAGGCTTGTCAAATTCCGGGGATCGGCAAACGCATGGCCGACAAAATCGACGAAATCATGGAGAGCGGCCACCTGCGGAAGCTGGATCACATTGGGGAAGCTGTGCCGGTGCTGGAGCTTTTCACCAACATCTGGGGTGCGGGAGTGAAGACGGCCCAGCTGTGGTACCAACAGGTAGGGCCCCACACTGTCAGAGAAAACACCAAATTATAATATAAAGATAATTATCAATGACAGTGCTCCATGTTGGGTACAGTATGTATATCACAATGAACTACTATTTGGAAGATGAAGAATATGTGATCACTATGATATTGTTTTGTGATTTTCTTTTGTTTTTCTTTTCATCTTCGCCTTTGTTTTTTGCTTTTTCTTATGAAGTAGCAAAGTCACATTTAAAGCTGCAGAGAATATCCTAACTGATGATCTCGAAATAAAAATAAAAAAGATGTTACTTATCAAGGCACAAGATGACAGGGAAAAGTTGCAAATAAATATATATATATATCTTATATTTCTCATTATTTAAAGGAAGTACTTAGAAGGTGATTCAGTGATATGCTGTCAGCGGGTAAAAAAGCCGTGGTCTTAATAAACTTCTAATTGTTTTTTCATTTAAATTATTTTCTCTATGTTTGTGACATGTAATTATTAAGTATATTAATACCAAAGAAGTGACTTTTGAATAGCATTATCGTCTCTTTCTTTTTTTATTAATTCTCGTATATGAAATTTGCCTGTCAGGGATTTCGCACCTTGGAGGACATCCGGCAGAAGGCCAACCTGAGCAGCACTCAGAAGATAGGGCTGAAGCACTACGACGACTTCCTGGACAGAATGCCCAGGGAAGAGGCGGCCGCCATTGAGAAAGTGGTAACCCGTACTCGTTTTTTTTTCTTTTTTCTTTCCCAACGTGTAGGGTGGCGACAATCCGGATGTGTTGTTTTGAGCTAAGGTGACCCACAGAACAAGATTCCCCACTCGGCAGTTGTATACTTGTGGTTTGGAAGCAGGAAAGCGTTAGTCATCTTACCTTGACTGCTTGATGGGGAAACCAGGCTGTTTTCTTGAAAAAGTGGAGCACCCCACAGTGGGGGGTGGGAGAGGGTTGGAGGAAAAAAACAATTCCCCAAATTTGCTACGTTCCATGTTAGCGAGATACCTGTTCACACGAGGGCGCCTAGCGCTACGCTTGTCGTTTTTGCCTAGTATCCCATGGATGTTCTCTCACTCTCATGCAGCTGCCAAGAAGAGCCTGCACGTGAGGTAGATTACATTAAGCATGCGCAACCCCTGCCCCTCAACCACCCCACACCCCCACACCTACATTGTTGTGTGATTTGTGATTTGTGATGCATCAGTGATCCAAGCAGGCGTGTGGCTCGAGGGTTAGACGGCCTCTTGTTTGCTGTCAGGTAGATGTGCCAAAACAACCAAACAAAGCGTTGTTTAGACATCGGTATTAAGTTGAATGAGGGTTGTGATGCCAGAATGTCCCAGTGCAGCCATTTTGGATTCGGGCGCTGATGTTGATATCTCCTTGTTTTGAGGCTGTGTTGCTAAATAGGTTGAACACAATTTAAAAATAAATAAATAAATAAATAAAAAATAAAAAAAAATTTAAGCATCAACCTAATTATTATGTCCTATTAAAATGTGATAGCGGTCTAAAAATGTAATATTAATACGTATTGAAATGTCCCCACTGTGGGAAGATTAAAGGAATATACTATTCCATTCTATAATCCATTTCTGACTTTTAATCCACATCTGGAGTCCTTTTGCTTATTTTCCCTATCAAGGCTGTCAAGGACACAGTTTTATGCAGATCACAAAATTAATGCTAGAATGAGTAAGTTTTAATACTGTTCAAGTGTGTGTGTGCGTGTGCGTGTGCGTGTGTGTTTGTGTAAGTGTAATAAATATATGTGTGTATCATCAATAGAATGTTTATCGTGACATTCTGCCTAGGCACTTTTTATTATTTCAGTATATTTGCACTTGCATGCATAATGCAAAAAGAATATCTTCGGGTTTGTCAATATTGGAAAAAATTTTTAGCCCCCAAACTGATTTGTGATTGTATTTCTGAGAAGCCAAACTCAGACCTGGACAAGTGATCCGTCGCGCTGTGCAGCATCTAGCTGAATGCTGAAGATGTTGTTTTTCCGGGTTCCTGCAGGTGAGGGATGCTGCCCAGGCCGTAGACACAGGTCTGGTTGCAATGGCGTGTGGGTCCTACCGCCGCGGGAAGAACACATGCGGGGACGTCGACGTCCTCATCACTCACCCCGATGGGAAGTCCCACAACGGCGTGTTCAGCAAAGTGTTGCAGACCCTCCATGACAGCGGTAAGATTGCACCGCTGGTAAATTTAATTTGAATACGCATCTTCCTTTCTGTAAGTGAAATAATTATAAATAAAAAAAAAAAAAATCTGCAGGATTTCTGACAGATGACCTTGTGAGTCACGAGGAGAACGGCAAGCAGAAGAAATACATGGGTGTGTGCCGCTTGGCCGGGCCAGGCCGCCGTCACCGCAGGCTTGACATCATCGTGGTGCCCCACTGTGAGTTCGCCTGCGCCCTCATGTACTTCACCGGGTCTGCGCACTTCAACCGCTCCATGCGAGCTCTGGCCAAGACGAAAAACATGAGTCTGTCGGAGCATTCGCTCAACCAGAACGTGGTGCGTGAAGGCAGCGTCAAGATGTTCGCCGGGACTTCCCTTCCCACACCCAAGGAGGAGGATGTCTTCAGTCTTTTGGGGATACCGTACAGGAAGCCTGAAGAAAGGGACTGGTGACGACGTTGCACCACAATCCTGCCTCGCATCTGTGTGCGCGGAGGTCGCCCTCTGGACAGAGATGGGCTTTTCTTTTTGCTCTTGACGGTTGAATATTTGAGCTACACCGTTTTTTTTTGAGAATATATTTGCCTGGTGTGGGTCTACCCAGATCCTCCCACAGTCCTAAAACAGTCCGTAGGTGTGGAATTTAATGCATTTTAACACATAAATTATGTGGTTTTTTTATTCTGCACCCACCATGTCCGACAAACACATTAGTATTTATTTGATTTTTCCATGTTTTTTGTCATTTTACAGTGCAAATACAACAACATTGAGGAGCATCTCACACACATTAAACATTTAGATTACAGAGACTACTTGGAGAAAGACTAAAGTACACACTTTCGGTGTGTATGTGTATATCATTTTGTTCAAGGGCTTTTTAAACTCTAGTATGGCCATCACTTTCTATGGAATCGTATATTGATCATAACTCAAAGTCAAACGCATTAGCAGAAAGGCTGTTTCATTGGCAGAATGTGTCAGTATATTTTTACTCCTAACTAAAATGAGTAATAAGTAATCCAAACTGCATTTTAATTTTCTTTTTCCAGTCTGCTAATTCTGTGACTTTATCTAAATGGAAAAGCAAAAGACATTTAACATTTAGTTTTCAAAACAAACCTTAGAAAAGTGTTCTTAAAATTTGAAGAGTAAAATGAATAAGCAGAAAGGCTTTTTTGTTGTCAGAATGTGACCGCATATATTGAACCATAAATAAAATGAATAATAAGTCATCCAAACTGCATTTTCATTTTCTTCCTTAAGACTGCTCATTCTATGACTTAATCCAAATGGAAAAGCAAAAGACGTTTACATTTTTTATTTTAAAATTCTAAAACACACCCAAGCAAACTTTCCCTTTGCGACGCAACCATGGCGCGGTAGCGGGGGGCTCGCTTGTTAATATTCATGAGTTCGTTCCGGCACGAGCCGGAAGGGCGGTGATAATGTAATCTGATTGGTTGACAGTGAGGGTCGAGGCGGCCCACGATCCAGCTGACGTCACCTATCATCGGATCCGCCCCTCCCAACTCGGCCCGGCGGAAAAGACGCACCGATCGGCGATTGGCCGACCGGCCGGCCGCCGTCGCGGGCCGGCCAATCGCACGTCAATGCGCAGAAAGCGAGGGGCCCGCCGCGCGCGGCGGAACGGCCCTTCACGTTGCACACATGGATCGGGTCGAGGTGAACACGCCACACCCAGCAGAGCCGCGGCGGAGGGACATCTTGTGTAACAGCTGTAAACCAGCCGCCGTCGACAGCCACCGCCGTGCCTCCCCCCCCAGCTTGCTCACAATGATGAGGAGGCGGCGCGTCCAACGGGCGCGCGGCGCGTCGGGGGCCGAGAAATAGCTGCTGATATTCGGACGCGGCGTTTGCGAGGGGGGGAGGGGGGCGGGAGACAACGACAACGACAACAACAAAAAAAAGAAACGAGAAAGAGAAACAGCGCTTGCGTGCGTCATGTTTTTGCGCCGTAGCTGGGGTAACTTTCCGGAGGAATGAGAGGCGTGTTTTGGGCGCTGAAAATGGGACTGTTTTTGAACAATGTTGGCTCTGTCACCCCCACCGAGTCCGCCGCAGACAGGGTAAGGCTGAGCGGTCACACACACGAACACAGAAGCCCGTGTTTAATATTTTTAATTCCTTTTATTTTCCCTTTTTTGGCCAGCGCTGTTAGCTAGCTAGTAACTTGTGTCGTTCGCCAAGCGTTCGTGCGAGCGCACGCGCTTTGTTTCATTCCAAGCTAGCTGCTGTCTTGTCAATAGGGGGTGGAATGGGGGGGGGGGGGCGTTAACACACTTGCTAGCGCTGCTAGCCGCAGTTCCTAGCAGCGCCTAGCATCTCTGGGCCCCGGCCGATGCCCCTGTGTTTATGGTTGGCGCTTGACATTTTAGTCAAGAGGGAGAGCATAAACAACAGGAGCGGGGGGAAAAGAAAGAGAGAGAGAAAGCGAGAAAGAGAAAGCCGTTCTTCAAGTGTGGATGTCTAAAAGGAATTCTCATGTTTGCAAGCTAAACCCAGAGCAGCTCGGATGTGAGGCATTGTTATGACTGAGGTCACAGCCACTGGACAGGTGTAACTAAGGACTAAGGAAGAAATACAGGGCTTTCCACAACGTCTTAACTATCTAAAGCTTGTGTTTTGTGTTTATGTTTATGTTTGACACATTGTGAAGAACCTTAACTTTTTTTCTGACAGCTCTGAAGTCTGTTAAATTCAGGTTGCTGTGCTGAGACAAGCGAATATCTACTTTAAAAGATTCACTTTTTTACACAAGGTGATGGTGACGCTGCAAAGAGAGTCAACAGTGGATTTAGTGTAAGAAACTCAGAAGGAAAAATTGAGAGATTTCAACTTTGCACAGCCTTGCAGTACCTGTTGCCATCAGCAATCATTGTATTTACTGTGGGAAAGTCGAGATAACAAAACGTGAGCCGCCCTTTAAAAAAAACAAAACAAAATCTTTGTCTGATGAGATGTGTTAGAAACTGCTGAGGTTTAAAGTTCAAATCATATCCAAGAAAGTCGCAAGATACCAAGGGTCAAAGGTCAACCGCGTACAGGAATTCCTTTTGCTATTGTGAAACAATAGCAACAGGTCATTAGTCATTAGTTTTTTTGTACAATCAGTCCCATGTGTGCACAAACTACAGGTGATAATAGGCACATCACATGGCTCCGACGCTTTATCTGCTCTTTCTCGCTCAGGCTGTCGCTCATGCTTCATATAACACAGTCAGCCATATTTATCAGTGTCACAGCACAATCATAGCCGCGGAGAAGACGTCTCCATTGTACTACCCTGACATGCCCGGCCATTGGCGGTGTGTCCCCCCCCCACCGATGGGCACAGGATGGAGGATATTTTGACACAGACAAATACAGCGTGATTAAGATGTAGCTGTTAGCTCACTTGACGTCAGTGACGCACAGCATGAACTGTCCAACCCATCATCATGGTAAATATTAGGATAATAACACTTTTGAATACCAAAGTAGAAGAATTTAGGCAAAGTGCTAAGTGCTAAGTGCTAATGGCTAATCTGCGGATAATATTTACTTGTGGTAATCTTTTTGTGTCAAATGCTGTGACAGACAATAACAAACACTGCGCGACATCCAGGCACCGTCATTGGCAAAGCTGTGCAAGTTCATTTTTGTCTCCTTTTCCTTTTTATTCGGTAAGTAATCTTTCAAAATGGCAGCAAGTCCCCTTTGAAAAATTAAATAATGAAAATTAAATCCAAGATAACATAAGCTCCACACTTTCAGTGAATTCTTGAAAAAGCAGAAAAAATCAAGAAGCGTTGCCATGAATCAAGGTTGTGAGCAGCAGAAAAGCATCAAATGGGGCTTTTTTTCATCAACCCCTTTATTACCCATGTCTGTGAATGTATTTCTGCATTAATTGCACACTTATTAAATCTAACTGGCTTGAAAAAAATTCTCACAAGCCTGCGTACCTAAGAGATGGTCAGTGTAAAAACAAAATAATGAAGTTTTTACTTTGTTTACACAGCAGTTTATGTCAGCAGTGAGAAACTAGAGACTACCAAAACGTTCCCTTCACACAAAATGCTGACAGAGAGCGTATAAAGCTGAGTTATCTCCTACACTCAAGTTACAGCTAGAGACGAATAATAGCCAGGCGTCAGGCCAAGGACTCATGTCACACTCTACCACATACAGATGCACACACACACATGCTCACACACTTACAGCACCAGCATTGTGTTTAGTTGCATTAAGAGAGTCTGAAGAACCACTGCACTGTCATTACAAAGCCTTGGTGTCACGTCTACTGGTCTGCCGAAGATGTTTTCTCCCTCTCGTCTTCATTAAGGTAGGCTGTCAGGGGATCCCTCCGACCTCTGCGAACCCCCGTGCAAGGTCAAGGTCGAGTCTTCCTTTTTCTGAAGCAGGGAGCGTAGAAACCTTGGCCTCTGGCTGAACACTGTGATAGAAAAGCTTGCAACCTGGGTGGATCTCATTCCCGCCTTTCGCCGTCGATACTATGAGCCTGCTTTTTGATGGAACTTTACGGCAGAAACGCTCAGCTTGAATGGAGGCCGCGGTATTTTGTTCCACATAGCCTCTGTGTCCATGAAAGGGCACCTTTCTCCTGCTCGGGACAGGATAATAAATAAGAGGTCAGCGAGGTCTCAACCGTGCATCGGCTAACTTGCCAAAGGCTCTGGCTAAGTGGATCAACTCCGGCCGTGTAGTCAAGAATTAAGTAATAACAGTCGCCACTTATCTCCAGAGAAGTATTTTGATAGTCACCAGGGGATCTGATGGGGGGGGGGATTCTGAGCCGCATCGATTGCTCTTTTCAACAGCCTCTAATTTTTTTCCTTAAAAGTTGATTAGTCTGAAACCTTGCAAGTTATTTTTTCTAGAACAGAAACCAAATCCGCTTTTAATATAGTGGTATAGCACGCGAGACAGCAGGTGATGTCCACTGTTGGCTGGATAGGAGACAGATAAATCCAGTTTGTCTAGATTCTTTCCTTCGATGGCATTTTAGTCTCACAGATTTAATTAAAACTTAAAATAGATTAAATCAGATTCGGAATCGTGCTGTATGTGAGCACTGGTAAGGGTCCTCTGCACCATCAGCGAGACACATTTTGACCCTCCTGTTGAAAAACAGACTTTCCCCCATCATAAATAATCCAAATGACGCTTGGTCCCTAATTTTTGGACACTTTATCGCAGGGTTATCGCTACCCTGTCGATTTTGTGTTTATGTTTCTCGCTCGTTTTCCAGACAGACAGATATTTACATTCAGTCTCTCTATTTTATTTTTTAGTTATGGATACATTCCGCGCGATCCCCTTTTGAAAGATGTAGGAAGCTGCGGCGGAGTAGAAGAGATAAGCAGCGAATTGGACAAAAAAAACAACTATCGTCATGCGAATGTGAGCGATTTGACACAGCACTACGAGCTGGTCTTTGTGGCTCCCCTTATCGTCCGGTTGTCTTTATGCAACCCCGGCCCAAGACCCCAAACACACTGGGTGGAGGGGTGGGGTATTGAATTGCAGGAAGGTCTCGGGCTGGCCCGGCCAGCAGCGGAGCATATGGAGAGCTGGCCAGCGCAAAACAGCTGAAGGTCTCAGGTACAAAGTGACACGGCGGAAAGGCCGGCACATTTGTGTGTATTTGAAAATGAGTAATGAGCCGGGTTTGAGGCTGCGGCCGCAAGTGTCAGTGGTTTGGCTCCCGCGCTGATCCGAGGCGACAAGTGTGTGCGCCTCGACAAGGAGCTCCCTCACTCAGCCAGCGCCGAACACTGCCGCCGCCACTGCTTGGAAATTTCCGTAAAGCAATCCTTGTCGGCTGTTTGGGGCCTGGATTGGAGTCGTGCGTGCGAGCGTGTGTCCGTGTGCACACGTGCATGTGTGTGTGGGAAGGTTGAACAGAGAGAGAGGCTGTGTGTGTGTGAGGGAGAGAGGGAGAGAGAGAGATAGGGAGAGCGAGCTTGAGAACTGTTGACTGACTTTTTTTCTTATGGGATAATGACCAGTGAAGTGACGAGACTAGTCTGGATTTTTGGACCCCGGATCACCATGCCTTTCAATCTGGGACCCGCACTGGTAATCCAGAGAGACGATCAGATTCTGCACAGCTCGGGGCTAGCTAATCATTAAGCTAATCAAGAAGAAAACATCTGAGGGGTCTCCCTGGAAAAATCCATAGAATCTTTCCCGGGAGAGGATTTTGATCTGTGCTCTGTTGTGTATCGGTACATGGGATTACTGTCTACGCTAGGGTACTTTTACTGCTTAGCTTTTCATTGATTAGTATGTGAAATTCTAGTAGTACTGGGGTTTGCAGGTGGTGATGTCATGACTTTTTAAACGCTAAAAAAAAAAACACAAAAGAAATCCATAGATTCTTGATCAAAGCTTAACAGTTAAAGCCTCATTTCGTTTTTCTTTCTTAAACCTAAATGTTTCAATTAGTTAAAGGCTGCAAGTCAAAATTGTTTTTTTTTTTTTAGATATTGTGCAACACGCGAAGTGTTTCTTTTTTGTTGTGTGTCGCTGGCTGTATTTCAAAAATTTGCACTCGATACAGGCCCTCGAACGGTGATGAAACCCTAGCAGCTCACCAGCACTAGTGGTTAGCACTTGTTTACTCCGCGGCGATAGCTAAGTATAAAATGTCGAGCAGCGAGTACGCGGCACTGGGGCTGTGGGTTATTATTTTTAAATCAAAGATCGGCGTGCGGCGTGTAAAAATGGCTCTGTCCTCATTCCAGGCAACATGCTCAACAGCAGGCAACATTTTATGTCGTTGCCGAGGGAGGTGAGCGGTGCGTGTTACACTCCTCTGTCAGCTGCTTCATGCGGTGCAAAAAACAACTTTGACCATATGAAGCTGCTTTCATCAAATCAATCTGCATCTTAAAATTTGCTCAGGTGTTGAAATGAGTCAGATACAGTTTTAATTTTGAAAGTGAAGGTTACTTTATTTGCACAAAATTGCATGCAAATAACAAGTCACATTTACTTCTGAAAATGATGACGCTCATGTGTATGTTGTTTCCAACCCATTTTTAATTATTTATACATGATTAGTGTGGAGTTACCCATGCTCTCCACACTCGTCATCGCACGTTCATTGGAATCAGACCCGGACGTGTGAAAGAGAGGTGAATGGTTGTATTTCTCTATATGGCCCTGTGATTGACGGGTAACCAGTCCAGGGTAAACCCTGCTTTTCGCCCAATGGCAGCAGGGATAGGCTCTTGCAGCTTAAGTGGTATAGATAATGAAATAATTAGTTTAGTTATTCAATACGCAGCAAACACACCCCTTCCATTTTTATAGGATATGGCAGTCTGATTTACCATTTGATTATAGAGACAAATTTTATGAAAAAAATAGAATTACATGATGTCACAGTTTGACCATCTTTACAAATGTGATGCGACGTGCAGGTCCCTGTCCGATGTAAAACTGATGAAAACTGAATGGAACGATGGAGAAGTGCTGAGAGTCGTGGGAAGGTCTGGCGAACTGTTAGCTGTCTAAAGTCCATGTGCTGCCCAGCCAGAGAAAGAAACTCTTGGTGGCAGAGCAGCCGACGCGGACGGAACCCATGGGCCGAAGCTGCGATTCTCTGATATCCGAGGGGAGGAAAGCAGAGATTGGAATCGGAATCCAAATCCGTTTTGTACATTAGCGAAGCGAGAGAGCGGGCAGTTAATCATAAACAGTACACTCAGGCCAAAGTGACCCAAAGGGCCCCAAACGCATCACAGATTCTCCTAATGACTCACTTTGCCGAAGAAAAACAAACCCTTGGCACAGAAGTGAGTACTTTAAAAGTAATTTAGAGTTTTAGAATAACTAGACTCGTCTTAATTTTCTGCCCTCCTGACTGGAAATAAAGTGTATCAAAGGTGTTGCATCTCCCTCCTCGTGTCTGTAAAGGGTCTTTTCCAGTGCCTTTAGATAAATTAAAGAAAATTGAAAGTTTCATTCACTGCATGTTAGTGGAGATATTTCCAGCATTAGCACGGATCACATTTTTGTTTTTCTCATGTAAATAGATGTGACCATGTTTTTTTGTATTGCAGAGCCTCCTGCACTGCGAGGGCGTCAACAACCAGAGCTACATGTGCGAGTCGGGCCACTGCTGCGGCGAGTCACAGTGCTGCAGCTACTACTACGAGCTTTGGTGTAAGTCCCCTGTTTGTGCTACCCGACCCGCTCTTCCCTCGGGATGAGACAGATCTTAAATATTATGTCGCGTCATCGATGCTAGAAGGAAAAAACCCCGACTGCATCCGTCGGAGTCGCAACCCGTCCGTCACTTGTTGTGTCGTCATCGGTGACTCAGATCAGCTGTGATATATAAACGTACATCCCAGGTATGCTGCAGGTGATTGGCTACCTCGCAGTGCTGTTTAATTTTTGCCTTTTTGAAACAAAAGTTCTTCCTCGGTACCCTGGTCATGTGACTCGGGTCTGAATTTACATTAATGTTAAATAAAGTTCTGGTCCTACTCAAACAGTAAGGCTAAATACACTGATGCAAAGCAGGTCTAGAACATTTCTTTATCAAATAGATCGAATGTATTCAATCTCCTGGCGCTTCACGATGACTGTCTAAGCTCCATAGTCAACAACTACTCTGTGTGTGTGTGTGTGTGTGTGTGTGTGTGTGTGTGTGTGTGTGTGTGTGTGTGTGTGTGTGTGTGTGTGTGTGTGTGTGTGTGTTTGCTTTCCCCCTTTGACCGCAGGGTTTTGGTTGGTGTGGGCCATCATCTTCATCCTGAGCTGCTGCTGCGTGTGTCACCACCGCCGCACCAAGCACCGGCTGCAACAGCAGCAGCGGCAGCACGAGATCAACCTCATCGCGTACCGCGAAGCGCACAACTACCCCTCCGTGCCCTTCTACTTCAGTAAGACCCGCTGCCATGTGAATCCTCTCCCAAACACACACAGACAAGCTCACCTTTGCTCTTCAAAATGACGCTGAAAATACACAAGAACACTAACACAGCTACGAAGAACAAGCAGGGACATTAGCCCTCCTCTGCTGTGTTGTTTGGAGTTTTTCTTTTTCTTGTTGCCTCAAAGAGGCGAGTTCAAACCCAGGCAAAAGCAGCAGTATCTTCCTTTAAGAGCGTTTTTTTTTTTTCATGCCAGAGCCATCCCTGGGCCTCACGCAGTGCCGGGTCGCTCCCCTGTTTGCCTGCCCCAGTTTCAGGAAACGGCCCGCGTTTCTCTCCTGGTGCCTTGCCAGCGTTGCAAAACTATCAGCCACGGACCTCAGCGTGGAATTGACCTAGAAAATTAGCTTGTTCTGACCTGGAAACACTCAAGTGGTGTTTCGGGAAGTTCAACAAGGTCGGTCCGATTAGGCGGGCAGCAGGTCAGATGACGGTGTTTGCTTACAAAAAAATTGAAAAAGATAAAATATGTCGCCCATATTGTTGAAAGCTGCACATACTTCAGTCTGTGCATCAAGTTTTTGTGCTTTTTCCTCTTCAGAGCTGATTCTTTCTGCTCCTTCCTCCACAGGGTTTCTGCCCAACTACCTCCTGCCTGACTATGAAGAGGTAGTCAACCGGCCACCCACTCCCCCCCCTCCCTACAGTGCCTTACACGCAGGCCCGGTGGTGTCGGTGGTCCCTGGTCCGCTGTCCCCTGAGCAGCCGGAGGGACACTCTCCGGCCGTGCTGCCCGCCCCTGTGCCCGCCATCGCCGACGGCCTGTGCTGTCGGCCCAGCCTCGAGGAGCCACAGCCGCCCGCCTTAGATTTCGGGTCCAAGCCTGACAACAAGCCAGTGCAGATGGCGCCCGATCAAGCCGTGATTCCGCTGTCGGACGGCCTCGGTGGGGAGGGACCACCCACCCAGGAGAAACAAAGCCGAGACGGGGAAGAGTCCTGCAAGGATCCCCTGCTGAGGGACATCTCGGAAGGTTTCCCCGAGGAAAAAGATCGGCTTCCCAACGGGAGGAGGAGACGATTTACGGGGGACTCCGGGATTGAGGTGTGCGTCTGCGGCAACCGGGCAATCGGCAGTTGCAGCGGCGTAGGAGGCAGTGGCCAGGAAGGCAAGGAGCTGAGGGAGCTGGAGAGCCTGCTGGGGCAAGGCAGAGAGGAGGACGAGGCAGAGGAGGCTGGTGACTTCTGCGACAGCTGCATTCACCGTGTGTCCTTTGCCGTGGAGGAGGAGCAAGCGCTGGGCGGGCAGGAGAGGCGGGCCATGCACGGGCTTTCGGGAAACTCCCCGTCAGCCCAGCAGACGGGCAGCGCCTCGCTCCATCCCCCAGTGTGTCTCCTCCTCCACACCATCAGCGAGCAGGAGGCGCCGCACCACAGCGCCAGCACCGAGCCCCAGGGCTGAGACAGCAGCACGGAGGGAGCCCCGTAAGAGGAGGCAACTTTATCTGAGCATGTCTTTTGTGTCTGAATGCTTTCTTTGTCCAGTATTTCGTTGTGAACGTGTGCATCGTAGACACGGCAGGCGTAGGAGTAGGATGTTGAGGAAAGCCCCCCCCACACACACACACGCTTGCTGAAACCGTGGCCTTAGCCGGTGTATTTTGGGTTCTTGTCGGGCGCTGCTAGCCCTCAAGCAGCTCGTGTACACGGAAGAGGCGGACTCAGTGTCCATCTCACGATACAGCAGACGCTGACACAGGAGACTCGATAGCCGAAGCTGCGAGGACGGGACAGGCTAGACGGGACGTTCACTGTCTTGGAGGATGGCGGTTTTCACCAGGTGCCTAGCATTTGCTAGGTAGTTGAAAAAAAAATAGACAAACAGCAAGAACCTTTTGAATGAGTGCTGTGTGTGTGTATGTGTTTATATATGGTGATTACTCTCCAGGGACTCCAGGACCGCTTGGGACGTCCCGTCAAGAGTGACGGGTTTTTCAAAAGTGTGTTATGAAGAAGAATGTCTCTGCCCGCTGTGTGTGTGTATGTGTGTGTGTCGGTCGCTGTCACTCTGACACACCAGTTATCTAGAAACTACAAGTGCTTTAATGAGTCTCCATGTGAACCCCCTCCTATTTTGCACAATGTGAACCGATGTTTTCTAAGTGAAGGTTTCTGCTAAGAGGAAAAACAACCTCTGCAAATGTGAGATTTTCCCTGAACGCGACAAATTCTTTGGTTCATATCCAACTTTTTGATGAATGTTTGTTGTATGTGCCTACCACCCCCACGACTCCCCCCAAAATGCTAAGCTTGAGTGAGAATAGGTTAAAAGTAAATGAAGAAAAACAGCAAAGAGACGGTGAAGCTTTGGCGATCAGGACAGATTTGGGGAACATCAGGACTCAGTAGGTCTACCGTCGTCAACAGTACGCTCTCTTTATGCAGTTTTTCACTGTAGCAAGTCATTCTACTGCTTTGGTCTTGGGAATGTAGTCGTATTAAAGGTTCGTAAATTAGTGTCTTAAATCTGAGATTCATGGGATTTAAGCTCTGACTGATACCACTTTTGGCCTGTTGAACTCCCGACGTAGAAACCAGCAAGATACGGACGTTCGAAGACGATGAAATGGCCAACTGCCACGTGGATGTTGAGGTCCATTCCTAAATCACATTTGCCTGAGACATATCTGACGCTGTGTCAATGCTCAAACAACCTCAGAATGTAGAAACTGATCATTTTATCAGTAAATATTAATCGGAAGAGTTCTTTGTGATTTAGCCACTGATTTTTTTTTTTCTTTCTTTTTTTTAAAACAATTTTAGGACAAGCCTATAACAACCTGAGGGATTAAATGTGCCTTTTAGGCTAAGGAAAAAAAAAGATATCCTTTACATGAGTGTATGTTTATTTGCCTTTAACTGTCAAAGTAGCCATCCCTCCTTCAAACTTACATGATGGCCATCGATTGCATGATGGTGCTAGTTTCTGAGCAAAAGGCCAAGGTGTCTGCACAGATTATTTTGGGGGGGGGGGTGTTAAAGTTGAGCTGGCTGGGCTGCACCACTAGTTTGTCTCGTCTTTGGCACAAACGCTTCGGCCAGTTACAATGGATGCCTTCGGTCGACGCGGCCTGGATTCTGAACGTTCTGACGTGAAACTAGTCCGTGCAAGTTTGGACCTTTTTTTTTGATATATCAATGGACTTTTTGTCGCAGAGATAAAAGCGACCCCTGCTCACACAGCACAGATTCAGTCCAATCACAGATTTCAGTGTGGGAGTGCAAGATCTCCTGGCCACTGCTATTCAAGCACAGGTTGGATTAAATCATGTCAACTGACATTTTTTGGATTAAACCCTGACTGAGTCTGAACACATTCTTCAGTGCTTTAAATTCATATTCTTTTTTTTTTGTGAAGTAGAAAATAATATTCTGTTCTTGTGGTCCGTGAATGAGGAATGAGCTATTTTTTAAGATCAGCCGAATCTATTAAAACGTGTGGGAGTGTGTACAATCTCGGAACCACTTAATATTTTTCAAGACGTGTTGGGTAACGCGTGAGATGTTTGTGAACCACATGTACTGATTTAGTTCAAATGAAATCATTAGCTTCTTTTGCTTATCTTTCATCAGTGCTTTTTGTTTTTCTGTCATCAGTGAAGTATGTATAAATACATATATATATATGAAAACAAAAAAAGATGTAAAGTTTCAGACTCCCTCTGACGTTGTGTGAATGGTACCTTTGACTAACATACTTGTTAACAAAATCAGGGGCATCTTGCCAAAGACACTTTCATCACCGGTGTTTTGTTGTTTGTTTGTTTTGCACATGTTCTTTGAACGTTCTGATCATAATAAGCCATCGATTACAACAGCCCTGATGGACGTATGTTCAATAAACATACCCTTTGAAAATTCAAATGTCCCTGTTATTTATTCATTCAGTAATTTTCTCTTGCGCTTCCACTGCACTCGGTGTGGTGTGGGGATCCTACCCCAGCCATCATTGGGTGAGAGAAAGGATTCAACCCGGACCGGTTGTCGGTCGATCACAGGCCTACAGAAAGAGACATACAACCATTCAGCCATCATATAGAGGCATACTACCATTCACTCTCACGTGTCATATAGACATAAAACCATTCGCTCGAGAGATAGACAACCACACAAACTGCACGCAGAAAGGCCCCCCTGTCAGAATTAAACCAGCAACCTCCCTGCAGAGAGTTGAAAGCAAAAACCAAAGTGCCTAAGTGCTGCTTTGCTTTTTACCTACCCATTTCTATCTAGTGGATTTTTTGTGAGTGTTATATGTCCAGGAATTCACTATGCAATGCTTTGACTTCTTGATAAAAAGAAAAGCAGACAGATAAACATAAACAGGATAACGCTCTGTTCGCATCCGGGTCCACGTGACCTCAGAGAGGCGCGTGCTGTGCGCTGCGCACCGCCAAACAGGAAGTGAACTTTGCACCCCGTCGCGTTCCCGTCCCGCTGCGGGAAAGCAAACCTACCCGTGGAAGAGCAAACCCACGCACACGTCTCTCTCTCTCTGTCCCGCCACGCACAGGAGACAATGGCCGAAGAAACGAGGTGAGGTGATGGGATGCGCTAACACGTACACACACGCCTGTTGCGACGCGGACGTGTTGCCAGATTGGAGAACAGTCAGCTAAAAACCCACACTTCGATTTATCAATTTATTTGAATGGAAAAGCAGGAGAAGCCTCGGAAATGTACCCAATGTGCTTAAACTTAACTCCACTAACTTTCAGAAGTAGTTCTGTGTCTTTTGTTGTCTTTTTGTGTGTTGTTTACCGCTTGACCGGTTACTTTAGCTTGCGGCTAACGCTGTGGGTACGCGAAGCTAACACTGCGGTGATTTGTTTTGTTGTTTTCTAGCTGCTACCTGGACACCGCTGTTCACCTGGACGTCAAGGTAGGCGTTCAGGGCTTTTAATTTGCAATGCTTTTTTACACACACACACACACACACACACACACACACACACACACACACACACACACACAACCCTGCATGGATCTTGCATACTGCGTTGACAGTGTGTACAAATCCTGCAGCACTGGAAAGTCATTAGCGGAAATGTCATTGTTTTATTTGTATAATATGTAAGAAAATATAGAATATTTCTGAAAGGTGAGGAGGGACGTTAAAAAGGAATTAAAATCTTTAATAAATTCCCTGTTGTTGTTTGCAGGCAACTTCATAATGTATGTAAAGAAAGTCTGCGAACACGCCGCAAATTCTGGCGAAAAAAAAGTGACACTGAGTAGCCAGAGTTAAAAAATATAAGTTAATATAACCGTCAGTCTTAAGCTTTGTTTATGATTTTAATTACTCCAGTCCATATCGTTTGGTCAGGGGACTAAACAGATCTGTCTGGATGAAGACAATAAAGATGTACATCATCGTATTTAATTTAAAATAACAAACACAACATGGTGAGATTGTTTTTTCTTCATATCTAATGACATTTTTATCCCATAACTGAGGATTTTCTGGCCTTTTTCTTTATTTCCCAAAGGTTGTTTTACTTTTTTCAAAATCAGGATAAAGCTGTCAGCCTTTAAAATACAGTCTGGTTGTGAATTTTATTTTGTCCAAGTATGTTGTGTTAACAAGTAATTACATTTCTCAGTACAGTCGTTTTACACGCTGTAAGTTATTGTTGTCACGTTAACGACCCTTACCAATAAAATGAAACGCTTGTGTTTATGGTAAAGCTATTGCATTTATGGTTCGGAAGTTTAGGGAACAGCCCCAATTCCAGATGTGTGTTCATTCATTTATTATATAATGTGGAGATTGGATTATACTTTGAATGCGGCTGATCGTGACCATGAGGTCAAAGAGGTACCCAACAAGTTACATACTTTGCTGTGCACATGCAGGATTACTATGGGAAGAAGCTGAAGAACTCCTCAGACCTGCAGACCAACGCCTGCGTGGCCCCAGCCACGCCCGCCCCTGCCTATGTCCTCCAGGCACTAAAGAAGGTGCATCCTGACGTCGCTGACAGGTGGCTGAGCTTGTTGCCGTCTCTGTCGACCAAAAATAAATATCATTTTAATTCTATAATCAATTCTACACTGTGTAAATTATATAGCACTAGCTGGAAGTCGAAGCCCGGCAGCATGTGGTGGGTTTCTTCCTCAGGTACTACGGCTGTGGTCTGGTGGTGCCGGAGTGCTTGGAGGGCTGCAGGATCCTGGACCTGGGCAGCGGGAGCGGGAGGGACTGCTACATGCTGAGCCAGTTGGTGGGTGAGATGGGCCATGTCACCGGCATCGACATGACGGAGGACCAGGTAATGCATTGAAGCCAGTTTGCGGAAAATGCTCCTCCACCCAAGCTGGCTAGACTTCCTCATGCCTGTCCTATTTTCTCCTTCAGCTTGAGGTGGCCAGGAAATACGTGGACTATCACATGGAGCAGTTCGGCTACAAGAAGCCCAACGTAGCCTTCGTCCAGGGTTACATCGAGGCTCTGATGGAGGCGGGTCTGCAGGAGAGCTCCTTCGATGTTGTCATGTAAGACATCGTCATCGCTCTTTGCTTCAATGGCCCCTGTGAGACCCGGGGGGTGATTTTGTGATGAGAATGTGACTTGTTGCCATCATCTAGTTCCAACTGTGTGGTGAATCTTTCTCCAGACAAGAAGCGGGTATTGACCGAAGCTCACCGCGTTCTCAAAGTACGTGGCCTTTAGCCCCAGTGCTAGTGTTCTTCTTTTATCGAATCTCAAGTTGCAAACGTGTCGATACTCTATGTTGACATTCTGTGTCTCTCAGGACGGCGGTGAGTTTTACTTCAGCGACGTCTACAGCAACGGGAGACTAACGGACAAAATCAGGCGACACAAAGTCCTGTGGGGTGAGTCAGATTATTGTCCCCGCCGCCATCGCTCATGGACACCCGCCTCTGAGGAAGTCTGCCTGTCTTGGCAGGTGAGTGTCTGGGCGGCGCGCTCTGGTGGCAGGATCTGCTGCGGATGGCCGAAGAGGCCGGCTTCAGCCCCCCCCGGCTTGTCACAGCCAGTCCCATCACCGTCGACAACAAGGAACTGTTGGACATTTTGGGTTCGATAATTTTTTTTAAATTACTTTTGCTGCGCTTCTTACCTGCTTAATTACTTTTACGTACAGTAATACCTTGACTTTCGAGTTTAATTGGATCCATGACAAAGCTTGTAACTCAATATGCTCGTGTAAAAAATTTAATTCCCCATTGAAATGAATTGAAACATCATTAATCTGTTCCAGACCGCTGGTTTTGTTCCATGTTTTAAATTTAAAAAAATCACTTGATAAATAACAAATAATGTATAAAAAAATACATATTACATGAGAATGTAGAGAAATAAACTGGTTTATTAAGTGTATTTACCATGAAGATCAGACGAAGATGCCAGGGGGGCGTAGGAGGTTAGGGGAGTTTTTCATTTGGTGCCCCATTGCTTAACTTACTGGCTACTCACTTAATGGTACATTGTATTGCTAAATGTTACTTGCTCACTTTGCTACATTTTATGGCTAAACTTAGTTTAGCAATGGAATGAATCCCAGTCCTCTTTTTAAAGTGATCAAACCGTCCCCAACTGGTTTTGAATAACTCTTCCGACGCCTACTGGTAAATGTGCGCCTTCTCACTGATGATACTCTTGGTCACCATATCTCATCAACAACAACTTCTCCATTTATTCACGGACAAGTGAACAACACGCACACCTCGCTCATGTTTTTCCATGATATACACTGGACTATCTGGTGGCGTGCGGCGCGTCTGACTTTTTTTAAACACCACTTCGTGGACAGTGCCGACTACGTCTGTGTCAAACACTCATCCTGCCGGCTCCTAACTCAGATCTCTGTTTGGATGTAATATAAAGCAAAAAATCAACTGCGTGACAGCTCTTATCGGCCAAAATTAATGAGTTGATGCACTCGTGAGTCAATGTTGCGCTGTGTATAAGTTCTGTTGACATCTCGGTTAATTGCCCTCCTCCCCACAGGTGACTTCAAGTTTGTCTCTGCTACGTACCGCCTTTTCAAGGTGCCAAAAGGCAGCTCAAGGCCCCGTCAGGTCATTTACAACGGGGGCATCATGGGGGCGGAGGACCGCCTCCCCTTCGACTGTCACTACACCTTCCAGGTTTGTCGCCCCGAAGCAGCTTCTTCTCGCCCCACTCTCGCCCGCCCACCCGCCATTTGTCAAATTTTGTCATGTCGTGCAGGCCAATGAGCTGGCTGAGGTGGACGGGGAAATAGCCACCATCCTGGCCCACTCCAGATTTGCGCAGGACTTCACTCTCCGGCCACCGGGTGGCCCCGGCGGGGTCGAGCCTAAGGTCAGCATCTCGGGCCAGTCGTCTTCGCTGAATTCCTGGATGTGAGAAAGTCTTTGTTTGATTCCTTTGCAGCCCTAGCGGTCATCGTGTGTCTGCGCTGTGAACTTTGAAATGGGGCGACACACCCAGAGAGGCCCACTGTCCAGCTCTGCACTTGGTCACACACATGCACAGTGTGTGTGCTTGCGTACAGGGAATCATGCCGCACTGTCTTGCGCGCACACACACACACACACACACACACACACACACACACACACACACACACACACACACACACACACACACACACACACACACACAGCCACTCAACACATATGCACACATTTGCTAGCACAAGGTCAGGCAGCTGTCTTGGAGTCATAACTCGACTGCGGAGTCCTGCTGGGAACCTTGAACAGGAAGGAATGTTCTCTTCTCAGCTAATGGAATGCCATCTTATCAGCCCTTGTGGCCTCTCTCTGCACACACACATGCACATACACACATGCACACCCACGTTCTGAAACGTCACCATACGATATGTCCCTCCGCGATTCTTAAAATCATAAATCAAACGCGCAACACTCTCGGGTTTTCCAGAATAAGAGCGGTTGCAAATTAACAATTTTTTTTGCGTCCGGCCTGGCGGCTTGACCTTTGGAGTGCCCCGTTGGTAATGCCACCGGGCTAATTGACGCCGCCTCGCCAGGAACGGAGCATTAAAGAGCCTTTGATCCTACTCATGATGCCGCAGGGATGGAAAGATTTTGATGTTGATCAATGACTCGCATCTGGCAAAAGTCCGACCGAGACAGGGCGAAGCTTCCGCCAGTGCTCTCGCATCCCCTACATTGTTTGCTGTATTCGTTTTTAGGAAATAAGAAAAAAGAACAAACCTGCATTCTTTTTTCTTCTTTACTGAACCCACTTCTTTCTACGTAATCCTGAGGTTTCTGTCACTGCCCACTGCTGATAATCCAAAATTTGACTGATCACACAGGTGCCCACGGAGGACCCCTTCACGCTGGCTGAGCGGGCGGGGGTGCAGTGCTCGGCTCCGGCCACCAGAGAGTGCTGCAGCACACAGTCCCCGTCCTGCTGCAAATGACTGGCGAAGAGTGAGCATCATCATCCTCCTTTGTGTGTACGTGCGTGTGGTCCACAGTGATTGGGATAATAAATGATCACCTCCACCCAGCCTGCCCTGCGCATGGTGCCACTCTGTTTGTCTTTGCCGCGATCGCAATAAAGTTTCTCGCATGTTGCCGGAGTGGCAGCGCCATAGGGGCCTGAGGGACGACGAGGCCCCCGGTTTTGACATTCTCGTCTTTATGTTTCAGGAGCCTGCAGATGGATCAAGGCGGGAGGTTTGTTCCTTTGAAGACCCTTTTACGGAACTTCTTATCATGTGCTATTAACAAATGTGCCAGCGATTACATAATCACCTGTTGATCAGTGGACTCTGCGACAACTGTAAATCAAGGCAATATTTAATCATTTCAAATGTCGCTTGAATAATTATGGGCTGGACATTTGAGACTGAAAGCCATTGCCGTTCACATCTTCAACCTGCTTATTAAAGCTTTGCCTTGCAGATGATGTTTGATCCATTGTACAAGCCCTGAGTCAGGAAAGATAAAAAAAGACCATATTCTGCACATGTTGGGATACGTTCGTCATCCAGTAAGGGCGAGCGAATGTATTATCATTTTGCAGAAGAATATTTCGCACTCCAGCTAGGAGATGGATGGACCTGGTCAGATCGGGGTCAAAGATCACGATGCTTGAAAACCAAATAATGGGTGGCAACAAAGATCTTTTCCTGGGAAGTCCATTTAACTATTCCAGTCATTTACATAGTGGCAAGTCACAGTAAAAGTCACCCTCAGGGCGCTTTTTTGTGGGGTTGTACTGTAATTTATTATTGTTGTTATTATTATGTAGCAAGAGTCATAAGCACAGGAGGGTACGAGTATTTTCCATGTGCTTCCAGTGTCAAAAGGAATCAACTGATGGTTAAGATGCAAACCAAAATTGTTTTCTCATCATATTCCATCTGTCTTATTTCATCTGGGTTCATTTATGTAGCGGCAAAACAGCAGTAAAAGTCATTTCCAGGCACTGTTTTTGTGGAGCAGGCCATCCTCTTAATTTCATAATACGTGGCAAGGTGCAGGAATGTATGAGTATTTTCTATAGGCTTCGGCAATGGGGTCAGCTGATGGTTAAGATGCAAAAAAGATCATGTGCACAGTCTGGTAACCCGTGTACAATGATATGCTCATTTTGCCGTCCGCAATGAAGCCAAATAGGTATTGATAAGTAAATTATAATTAGCCAAATGCAAACACTGGAGGGAAATTTATCAGCCGGGTGAAAAAAAAACTGTTTTCGTGCGATTTTATCGTTCTGACAAGAAAAGATAGAAGTAAAAAGTTCCACTTCCGGGGAAGTTGTCAAGCGGTCTCCTCAGCGGCGGCCGGTGACGCTCTGAGGAGACGCTGTGCTCGGTGAGTCGGAGGGGGGGTGATGACGTCACACATGCACGCAAACGCGGAAATCGGGGTTGGATGGGAGTTTATAGTTACTTTTTTCATTGAAAAATGAGGTAAGAAATGAATGGAAAATTATTATTGGAATGTTTTAAAGAAAAAATAAATTTTAAAAAAAGTCGGGTAAAGTCGCCGTCCAACGCGAGCGCATTAGGGCGCACTTGTTTTGGAAGTTGATTTGCCGAGGGGAGCCCCGCCTCCTCCCCCCCACCTTCCCACCGCTCGCGCGCTCCGACGCCTCCCCCCCCCCACGCCTTCACCCCACGCGATTGGCCGCCGCCGCGGTCCGTCTCGCGCGCACCAGCCGCAGGCACGAGTTTGTGCACTCCCCCCCCCCAACCACCACCACCCACCCGCGTCAAGCCTGCGCTCGCGAGTCGTCAGTGTCGGACACGTCGCGGGAACGAGCGAGCGAGCGAGCGAGCGGGTTCCCCCCCCCCACCCCACTCCCACCCACCCACCCACCCACCC